>JAZHYW010000538.1:0-106613 GCA_037355805.1 Ixodes ricinus
ATATGAAATATTTTTAAAGAGCAACCAAACGTTAATGCAGTCATTCAGACGGCGGTTTTTATCTCCATTTATAACAATCGCCATGAAACGTCAGCAAAATAATAATAATAATATATATATATATATATATATTTATATAAGGTAAATTTTGATCGTCACAAAAATAAAAAAGCAGGACAAGAAGTCTCGCCCTTAAATATAACTTATAAACAGTTCGATTGCTAAAATGTTCTTTGTATTTATTTATTTATTTCAACACCTTCAAAAAACAAAAATTCTTTGGGAGAAAAGAAAGTTCGCACCAATGTGCATCTTGTATTTCAGGCATCATCATATAGTGATCAAGTAATTCCAAGCTACGTGAACGCCGAACGCACTTGCAAATAGTATAAAGTGATAAAAAAAGGATGGCCGTCAGGGTTCTTGATTTTATGTTTCCGTGCCCTTGATTACCAAGGCCTCACAGGAGTCTTCAAGAGCCCCTGAAAAGAAAAAAATATGTATATATTTTCAAACAATCTAATTGGGACACGCGTGTCAAAAAATAAATTTTACGCAAAAAAATAATTCAGAGCAATATTGACGGCGAGAGATTTATTTGAAATTCAACGTGCGAAGTCCATGACGTCACTGGATCATTCCGGAATGACCATCTCGGTCGTGAAGGCAAAGCCGATCCACCTCTCCTCCACGCGCCCGAAATGCCAAGAGAGAAAACAAGTGGAAAGGAGGTGACTTCCGACTAAGTCGCGTCTCGCGCTGTCAATATTGCTCCATTTTCTTTTTTTCTTCTTTTTTTGCGTAAAATTTATTTTTTTATACGCGTGTCCAAATTAGACTGCTTAAAAAAATTTTTTTCTTGTCAAGTGTTTTTTAAGGTCGAATCACTTTTGTTATAACGCTACACCAATATAGTATGAGTTTCTTTCCTGCGACTTATATCTACAAAAATTACCTGAGCAAACAATTTCTCAAATGTTATATTTTGCAATGATTAAATAACCTTATGTCGTAATAAGTCATGTGAGGGTGGTTTACGTTCTGGGCAATCTAGTATTTTGATTATTGACTGACTTATTGACTTCTTTTTAACCCCAACAACGGCGTGATTTTAATTAATTGGAAATGCCCAGATCTGAAATGAACGCTTTCGTCCAGGAAAGTCACAAAAAGGAGAAAAAGAGACAAGCAAGAACTGCGAGGAACGAACAATTATTGAGTACTGGGTAATTTTTGAATATTGTCATCACTGCCTCTAAAGAAATTGTAGTTTTAGTGAAAACGCTTTGAGTTCGTGGCAACATTTCTTGGAAGATTACCGACATTCGGAGTTCTGCTGAAGGCCGATTCACATGATGCGAGTTTGCTTCCGATTTCGAAAGTGCAACATCAAAAAACGCAACCTCCACCACGCTTTTTTTTTTTTTTTGCTACGTGGGCGACGTCGCAATTGCGAAGTCGCAGGTAAAACCTCACCATGTGAATCAGGCTTAAGACGATTGCAATGAGCGAAACTACGCAGGCGAGCTGGTCAGGAAACGTCATAATCTAAACCTTGACAGAAGAAAAGAAATAAAATAACGGACGAGACGACAAGAAATCTCAAAACGCGGCTGAGTTTGTTCCCAAGGGAACAACAATTCATAGCCGTCCACACAGACGGCTATGAATTGTTGTGGGCTCGTGACGTGCCCACAACAGCCCCATCACAGCGGCATGGCGTCAAAGCTCAACCTGGCCAAAAAACAGCATAAACAACAGAGCGACGTGCATTGCAGGCCTTGTAGGAGAAGGGTACTAACGACGCTACGTTGTCACGTGACTGCTTCCGACACTTTGATTGGTTCACTGGGGCCCGTATACAGTTTTCGCCGCCGCTCGACTGTTATGCTGAAATGGAGTATCCGATATTCCCAAAACGGAAACGCGATATGCCGTGTGAACGGAACGACGGCGTGAACTCCAGCAATAACCAGTCTAGAAGGCAAGGCCCTTGCATGACGTCTTTTGATAGTGAGTCCCCGACGTACCCGCCCCAAGCGGCAAACACGCCAAAGCTCGACGAGAGATGCCGCAAAGCGGCAGACGCGTCCGTCTTGGCGTCGCCGCATGTTGTTAGTGTCGCGCTCGTTATGAGACCCCGCGAGACGCGCTGCCGGCGACGCTGACGCAAGCTAGGCGACGCTTCCTCGATCGTGCATCCGCCGACGACTAGAGGTGGGGCGGATCATGTAACAGTCACGTGGTGGTGTAAGGTCAGGTCATCGATCACACACGCGACTGTTGTCAGCAGCACTACAGGATGGCGGAGGCAACCAAGGTTTTATTGTTTATTCCTCTTTTTTCTCCCCACGGAATCTCCCCTTGGGGGTGGGGCCTGTTGGCGCTGCTGTTGGTCTGATGATGATGGTTTGGGTTTGTGGTCGTCCCGGATGGGAGTGCAGCATGCAAGTCATAACGCCAAAAATGGCGAAACAACGTTCTCTGAGGTTCATGGGCACCCATGGCGTCCGCCGGCGGAGTGTTCCGGTTGCTCGATGGCTCTAATGTTCGTGTTCGGCCGGCTCACACCGAAATCCTGGTGTCAGACAGGTGACGGCCGGCACCTCTTCTTCTTTCCCTGTTGGGCTCGTGTGGGGTCACCAAGGCACGGGGTGGTTGGAGCTTTTGGACGGAAGACAGGTGATTTGAGAATTCTCTTTAATTTCGTGGTATGGTTTCTGATCACGGCTTCGAAATGGAATGGAGGAAATTATCGGAGTCAAGGTGGGGAAGAGGGTGCACTACACGCCTTCTAGATCGATGTCTTGGAGCGAGGGCGATGCTGGGTTTGGCGCCCTTAGCCTCTCTCTCGGGGCATGATCGCGAAACAACAGAAAAAAGACTCCTCTAGGTCAGCCGACGGCAGCCGGCGAGTCGTGACCGGCTAGTTTGTCACGCTGTCTTTGCAGACGCCTCGACGTGGAGAGTCCCGTTAACGTGACCATCCTCTGAGATGATCGGCACCAGGTAGAGGGCGCATAGCCCCGCGCGCTCCTGGTTCGTGTATGATGATGGCGTGTCTTCGGTGCACCGCTCGCTCAGTGTGCGGCTTTGAAAGGGTGGCGGAGCCACGGCCGGATCCAATCCCTGTGGGACCTGTGGCTGACGGTCCCAGCGCATTTGGGGAGCAAACCCCACGCGGGTGTGGAACTCCATGACGCAACACGTTGAAGCCTCGCCAGTTTGGGGCGTCGCCGTGGTAATGGTTCATCGCCATGCCTCCCAGTCTGTTGAGCAGCCTGCCCGTGATTGGGGCCGTGGTTGGCGGGAGAGCGTGATAGGTGAAGGAAGGTCCGCCTGGGGGAGGATGACGTGGCCGTGACCGCTGTCGGCCTGGTGACATAACCGCAGAGAAATGAGGATGGGGGCATAAGTATGTCGAAGAGGGTAGTTTGTTTCTCGGTACTGCTCACGCGCGTCGCGTTCAGTGAAGGAATCTACCGGCTAGCTCAGTCGGTAGAACATGAGACTCTTAACCTCAGGGTCGTGGGTTCAGGCCCCACGTTGGGCGCCAGCTGCGGAGAACGATGAGACGACTACCGATTCCGACGGTGCCCTGGCTCGATCTTCCCTCGTGCTCCCGCTGCTCACGAACGCCCGAGCCATCTTTGTTCTTCTCTTTTATTCCCCACAATGCATATAATCTATCGTCACAACTGGAATATGGCAGTAATAAAAACAAACTGGAAAACAAAAGCATCATCCTTCAAACACAAGCCAAAGAAATTTTTGAAACACTATTTTGAAAATTTCTCAACATACATTTTTAGGCAGCTTATTCCCCTCTTGAATAGTTCTTGGGGAAAAGATAATAAGCAAACATATAAGCCTGAAAGGAGAATCGGTTGATTTTTTTTTCTAAACACCAATGTACTTTTTTTATACCATCAGCAACTGGAATAACCTGCCTTCAGACAGTGTGCACACGCTAACCATTCACAGTTTTATTTATTTATTTATTTACTTAGTTATACATAGTACCCTCAGGGCTGGTTAGTTGCGAGGTGAAACTGGGTGTTATGTTATCGGTGATGGTGACAATGTCATCGGGAAAGCCATTCCAGTCAATGATATAGTTTCGGGCAGAAGTGAATGCTGGTGGGTTCTGGACTGGGTTTTGCGTCCGGCAATCTCGCATGATTTTTTTCATAGAAACCCCATGCTACCCTCTTCTCGGATTGTAAATGACAATCCGGAATATATTTTTAATAAAAATAAGCAAATGAAATATTTGTTGCTCAGCCTTCAGAAGATGGCATGGCTGCAGTTCATGTTGATGTAGTTTAATTACAAAAAACTTATAAAATCAAACATTCGTATAATTATAATGAAGCCCTTAATATGGATCGCCACTTACGCTCCAAACGTAGCTCATATAGTAAACATAATGTTTATACTTGTTAAGTAAGGAAGAATTTTGTTGTAATAAGTAATATTGGTTCATAGAAAAGCTGATATTGTCACGAATGATGAGGTGACGAAACATAAAATACCTGAGGAAACTGAAATGTTTAATAGGGGCGAACTTGTGCCTAAAATCAAAAAGTCAACAGAGGATAACAACAGAGCGTCGCGGGAGTCAAAGTCGGCGTAACAGCAGGATCGAAACGCTGGGGCGAGACTGACTTTGGGTCGCCACGTGGAGCCCCTTTTGTACACACGTGGGCTTCTGGAACAATCGGCGTAGAAGATTCGGCGCGTAGAACATTCTGACCTCGAACATAACGGAGTTCTCGAATTTACCAGAACACTAAAATGCAAGAATAAATAAAAGACTCTTTGTTCCCAGGAATCAAACCTGAATCCTCCGCACGACAGCTAAGAATGCTAACCACTTGGCCACGCACGCGCTCGCTTAGCGACGCGCGTGGCAATATGCCTATGTTGGTGTCGGCATTTTTGGGAGGTAGCGTTGGCTCGCAGACCCGCGGCAGGGGGTCGCTCGCGGGAGAGAATCAACGGGGGAGTAGTCTTCCACCCCCACGTGCGGGGAGCTTCGAGCAGCGGTACATCCGTTCGCACTTGTGACTTTTAAGCGGGTGTGATTGTGTCCGGCGTGTTTCGCTATTTAGTATCGAAACTTCGCTTATAACCGACGTAATAACTTAACTGTGTGGCGCCAGCCAGGCGGCGAGGAAAGCACGTAGTGACTCTACAAGGAATTTGGTTTTGACCGCTGAGGTGTCGGAGGAGGATCACGTTGACAGCTCGCCGATCATTGGGTAAGAGTGTACCACGTGACATTGGGTAAATTTGAAGTGATTGGTCGGTCTCTGAAGGGAAAGGAGACTTCTACGAGTCTATAGGAAAGAGGTGCCGAGATGATTCTTGGGGATTCGGCTCTTGAGATTGGGGAGATTCGGCTCTGGAGACTGGGGACCAAAGTATGGGTTTTAATTTTGGGAGTTCTGTAACGTAAATTACTGTTGAGTGGTTGTTGTTTTCTATTAAAATGAACATGTCCACACTGGCCATCGTAAACCAACCTACGTCGTAATGTGTCCAGCGGGATCGAACAACTTTTAGTTTTCTTTTTTTTTATTATTATTTGAATTTACGAGGGATTTTATTCGGCGAACACCATCATCGGTCGTCACCATCCTGTCGGCCCCCTCCCTCGGAAAGTTGACTTATGCCATTTTCAAATGATTGTTATCCAATAGTATATTAGATTACCTCTTATTGTCACAACTCTTAGATTCCCTGGCTACCCACCTCTCCCCCGTTTTTTTGCTTTACTGTCACAAGAAGGAAACGTTAACAAAGCGATTCTTGCTGTTCTTTTCGTATTGGATCTAAGTCTGCTTGAATTTGTTTTCCTTGCGTTTCATTCCGAGCCCGTAGCTCGACCTGGAAACACTATTCCGAATAAGAAATGGTTCAAAGGAGGCCTCATTAAGGTTATTTGAACAGGTCTTTCCGCATTGCGTGCCTTAGGACAGCTGTGTTTAGTCGTGGCCCGACACAGATCGCAAGCTCCACGCCGAAAGAAGAATACGACCCACAAAATAATCTCCGACTGTCTGGGCCGCTTTCGTTTTTCTCTCCTGAAAGATTCATGGGCATAGAACCGCGCATCTGTGAACCATGTTGAAGCTAAAAGAAGAATTATTTAAGCGAGTAGAAGTTGACTTATCGTACCGCATGAATAAAATGAACTAATCAGTTTCGTTGTACTGATTTGAAATTATATAATCTGTTATTACGAACATGTTTGGGTGCCCAAAATGTATATATCGCATTTTACAGTGTATAGTCCGCACCCGGCATAAATTCATCCAAAACAAATTTCGGCAGAAAAAAAAAGTGCTTCCTTAGATAGTCTTTACCCGGTGCATAGTCTGCACCCGGTACGTAGTTCGCATGTGAAATATTCTCATACAGAGCTCACCATGAAAAATGCCTGCGTATCATAAATGCTCAAAGGAGCTTTCATCGTGCAGAAATTGTCATCAACACAATCTCTCATTAGCAAATTTTTTCCACGTCTCGTTAGAATGAACGATGTGGAAGAAACAAATCTTTGTAGGGTTTTCAGCTGTAGATAGTCGACACCGCGTAATATTTTTAACTTTTAAACTTGTATCCACCGCGGGCTATGACGCAAAAAATACGGTATTATGGCTCGTAGCCCACCTGTAACACCTTTTTTTAATTATTATTAACTTTGTCAAAGAGATCACTCTGTTTGTTTGGTGGTTCAGGCAGCGAGTAGTTAATTATTTCATTTTGTAACACAAAAGCGTTCATTTGGTAAAAAGCGCGCTTTAAATGGCGCCCCGTCTCTTCGTGTCGCACTTTTGCAACAACTGCGTGTTTTTAATGTGTCGGTTCGTAAACGAGTTTGCTTTCACTTCAAGTATTTGTTGTTTGTTTTTTATTCTCTCCGTCTTTTTAAGCACTCGACGAAGATGTAGCTGCGGGAAAACCCCTAAACTCAACAGCTGCTTGTGTGCACGATGTGATAAGAAAATAGGAAGAATAAACAAAAAATATAACGTCTGCACAATTTTTTTTAGCTTTTTTTTATTTCGAAGTTAATTTAGCTGAACGTTTTAAATACGAGGCTTGTTCAAGAAAAAACCAAACAATTTATGTAGGGTTGCAAGCAGACGAGAGAAAGCAACTGAAAGCACCTCCCTCTCTCTCTCTCACACACAGCATGGAGAGCGTTTGCAATTTAATGCGGACACCCTCTCCACAGATTGGTTGCCCGTGCATATGCATTTGTTGACGCATGTCGAGGAGGGTATGGGTGGGGAGAAGTTTTTAATAGGGGGACCCTACGTCTCGGGGCGTCGCACTGTAAGAGGAGTGTATGTGCCACATCTGTGTTCCCCTTGTCGTGGTCGTTGTGGTTCTATTTTTGGATTTTTATGAACTAAGTACACTTTCATTTAGGCTTGTAGCGGTTGGTGGTTGCTTTCAACAAACATCTCGAGTTAGGCCGCACCAGCTCCACAAGGGGCCTCCTGTTCCAACAACCGACCGAGTCATCATGGAACAAATGACGAGATATAGAAACGAGCAGTTTTTCTACCGAGACCGAATGTGCAAGCGGGCTCGTTGGTGCATGATTACTACGTAAAGGCGCCAAAGAAACAAGGACACTGAGTAGGGGTGGACACACGGAGTGACAAAATTTCCAGGAGCGCTCCGTGTCTCCGCTCTAACTCTTTGTCCTCACGTGAACACTGCGACGTTACAAGACACAAGGACGTCACACGACACCGTGACGTCACATGACGCAGTGACGTTACGTGACGCCATCACTTGATGCGACATTGTGACGCCACGTGACAGTGGCATTACGAGACACCACGACGTCACAAGACGCCTTCACGTTATATAACGTCGTTACGCCATCTGACAATGTGACCACACGTGGCACTCGGGCGTCGTGTGCCACGGCGATCCAGCATGAAGCACAACCGGGGGTCTGCCTCAAAACCTCGCCAATAACGCTGATCGTCGTAGGAAGAAAGTGTTCCACAAAGTGGCCCTCCCTCCCTCTTTTCCCCGGGACACACTTGTAGTGGCGGCGAGGGTGAAGATCGACGCACGCGGTCGATGTCCCGTATACCAGACGAGCGTCCCCCGCGTGCGTGTCTCACCTGGTCCGCCCCCGCCGCGGCGGCAGTTGCCCCGATCCATAGAAGCGTACGTTCCTTCCGGGGGACTCATCGACGGATCCGCATTTACAGTCCGGGGCCTGATTGGACAATCGCGTGGCTCTTGTCCCGCCGTCGAGCCAGCGATCCGTGAGCGATTCATCGCGCCCGACTTTGTCCATTTCGGAATACACGACGGTATTATACCGGGACCTCGGACAATGCATTCATCTTGTGTGGCCAGGGTTGGGTTCTTCTTTTTTCTATTTATCGTTGACCGTACGCGTGTTGTCTGTTTCCCCGTGTTTCGGCTAGTATTTATTCGAGTCGCGACATCCAGGTCAGTATATATATTCGATTCGTGTTTTGTTTCGCGCTTGGCACGAATAGGACTACAGATTTTGTGTTGGGTTTGTTTTGTGAAGTGGCGAGTTTGGGACGTTTAGAAAGATGGCGGTATTTCGTTTCAGAAAGTTGGTTATGGATGAGTTTTAATTGACGCTACGAGCTTTTATTCTCTAAGTGTAATCGTGTTCTGTGTACTTTTAGACGGTGTTCTCAAATTCCTAATTCTTTTAATGAACTCAAACTAGCCAACTGGCTATATACGTCCATCTTCTTCTTCTGTAACATGTGTGTTCCTTCCTGCTAATAAAACAAATTTATTTAAATTGAAAATGTACTCATCACCAATGGGCGTCTGGTGTCGCCACTGTAGATCAGTTACACTCTAGTATAGGGTGTTTTAACGTGCACCACGCGGTAGCGACCGCATGCCGGTACGATGCTTATCCATATCTAAGCAGGCAGGGGTGGGGATTAAACTGAGAGATTCCTGGGTTCTGTAGTACGAGCTCTGCCATTCTTCGAGATTTGGACCTGTTTGACACGTTGTCGCTTCATTCAGCTGAGCGCACTTCCCTGCTTCTTATAACGTAGCAGGAAGCAGGGGAAAATTACGCTACTAACGTAACACTTCAGACGTTACAATCTGGTAATCGTTTGTCTCACTCGAATGAATATTTGCCCACCAACGTCTGCCAGTTAAGTACTCGCCTGCTGATTATGGAAATACGATTGTGTATTGACAACTGAAAACTCACAGTTTAAAAGCCACTCTATTCAGAAAAACGAATCAAGTATCGGGTACCTGTAGTCTTCTTAGAATATCTGCTCTGTGGTACCCTCTTAATAAAACCAGTAAAAAAAGGGGAAAAAAAGACCCCGACTGCGACAGTTGTGGAGGAAGTCTTCTAATCAGCGCCTGTGACTCCATCACTCCAGTTGGAGTGGGCGTCGACGCTAATAAATTGTCTGTGGTCATGATATGACGAGGCCTTTTCAAACTTCAACAAGAAAACTGCTGACAGATATGCGCCTCATGCACCTAGTGAACAGTTTTACACTTGAGCGTCGCCAATGACCGACAGGACTACAGAACGCGACACAGTTAACACAAAAAAAGCAATCGCCAGTCTTTTTTTTACTTGCTTCAATAAGTAAAACGCTTTCGCCAAAAACTACTGATGTGATAAAATGTCCAATAATACGCGGCTCACCAATTTAAACAGTAATTTCTAAAAACCTCGACTTTTTTTTTTTTTAGGCGCCGGAAGGTTTGCGATTTACGTCATTTGCGGAGGTTTGCGATTTACGTCATTTGAGTCCTCGCGAACCCGCCCAGGAGGTTTGCGATTTACGTCATTTGCATCCTCGCGAACTTCCGGCCAAAAGCGAGATCGAACAGTACCCTCCGTAGCACCACTTCTAGTAACAATCATTAGATATCTTATGAGCAGTTCTCTGGGTGGTTAGTGAGTGATTTGTTGTAGATTTTTTATTACTCCTTTAAGACGACCTATTCCCTCTTATACGATGAATAGCACAACATAAGGACCTTGCTAAATCCTCAACTTCGTGAAATCCGTAGAACTCGATCGTCCCAGGAGTTTTGACATTAACAGGCTCGGAGGGCCTGCCTGGCAAGTCAAGACACGGCTCGTGTTTGTAAACAGTAAAGGGGTCTGCGCAGCTTTTCAGCGCTTATCACTAAGGCAAAGTACATTCCGAGTTGCCGAGATGTTGACGCGTGAGCGGCGTCTGAGATTGCCCAGAAGAGAGCTTCTGCGCATGCCCGGGACACGTTCCACGACCAAGTAAGCAAAGTTGGCAGCGCGCAGAAGGGAATCATTGGAATAGTCTCTTGTGCGAAATATCAGACATTGCACACGCGTCCACGGAACACTGACTCGATATTTTATCACCTGAGTGATACAATAAGAGTTCTAAACGCTTATATATACACTCTAAAAGAAAACTGCAAGAAAGAGTCGATGTATATTGTTCTCGCCAACTGGGTCACTCAGTGCAGTACATGTTGGTGTACACGAGCTGCCGTAAAAGATTTTTCTCGTCGCCAAGGGAAAAAGCTGAGTTTTCTTATTAGGTATACGAAAAAGTCGCTGTTTGTCGTATTAGTAAAACTATATTCGTATTCGCCTCAAGAATTCCCAAGTAGAAAAATTGCGGCTCCCGCGGAACGTTACCAATTTCACGCTTTATGTATAAAATTAAGATATGTGTCGGTGCTTTCCAGATTAGCTCGATGTCGTTATATCAAAACGTACATCAAGAGTTTCAAACTCCAAAAGCATCGTCTCTTCCTTTGACAACCAAATCTTGTAAAAAAAATATAATTATACTTGGCACGGCCGATGAATAATGCGCAAAACTTCCTTCTTTTGTATTGATGTGACAACGAGTGTAGGGTACAATCAAGACATGTCTCTAACGCTCTTCTGTGTATTCTGGTATAAACTCAAAAGTAGACTGTTTGCGACTAACGAACGGACGCTCGTTCTAAGCCCAATTCTGTATAGATATCCAACATCACAGACCGGAAGACGTAACGCGATATTACGTATAAGAAAAGTCTCCAGACATGTTCGAAGCATGCGTACGCATGAAGCAAACATGCCGCGAGCGTGGCCGAGGTGTTTCCTCACATACTTCAGTCATCGCGTCTACAGTGAACATAGCGTCTACAACGAACATCACGTCTATAACGAACATCCTATCGATTGCGAACATTGTGTTTTTGGTATGATGTATATGAGTAGTGTGACCGCAGCTTTAATCTGGGGTTACACTGCTCATACACCATACAAAAAGAAAGTAGGCATACAAATTCGAAAGCTAGTCACCGCGAGATCACTGCTTCGAATGCCGCATGGCAGTGAGTTCGAGGAGAACACTTGGCACGCGGCATTCGAACCACGGATAATGCGGTGACTAATGACTAATGAGCCTGCTACACTCTCGTCAATCAACCTGCTACACTCGCAGGTTCATTGACCAATGAACCTGCGAGTGTAGCATTATTAGAAATCGCTCAAGCAAGCGGATGTGAAAATATAATCAGCGTTCCCACCCGCATAACTGAACGTACGGAATCACTAATCGACATTTGCTTAACAAATTACCAAAAAACTGACGTATTTTCTGGTTTTCTAACTGCAGATCTGAGCGACCACTTACCATTTTTTTTGCTTCTTTCCCCAACACAATTCACAATACAAGTTCCTGTACAAAAACCCAGTATTTTTCAGACTCATAAACGCAACCACTTTGGAAGATATTTTTTTAATCTCGTTTCGACAGAAACTAGGATGATGTTTTTAAGGAACCTAATCCGACAAAATCTTACAATGATATCACTAAGAATAAATAAAGCTTCCCCGAAAGCGGAGATTAACAAACATAAAAAGTCAAGGAAGCCATGGGCAACGCTAGCTGGAACTTTACAACAGAATCAAAGCACGTGATCAGATATTTGCAACATTTATCAAAACTAAAAATATAACTAAAAAAAAAAATACTGAATATAAGAAATGCAGAAACAAACTTTCCCTTGACATTAAAAAGGTGAAGATAAACTTTTATAAATCTACGTTTTCTGAAATATATAAAGACCCTGCTAAGTTGTGCAATACTATGAGAAAACTAATGTCATTAAATCCAGTCTTCATCCCCGAAGAGCTTAAAATAGATGGTACTGTATATACGCAAGTTTTATTGGCAGATAAATATTAATACACATTTTCTGTCATCTGGTGCCTGTGAATCAATGACCGTATATGATAAACCATTACTCATCTGTTCCGGTATTAAGCTCAATATTATTAGAACCAACAGATGAAACAGAAGTTCGCAACATACTAATGTCCCTAAAAAATAACTGCGCATGTGGTGTTGATGATATCAAGGTTACCCCTATAAAAGCAGTAACGGAGTTAGAGTTGCCTCCTCTTGTTGATCTTTGTAATAAAATAATGGTTTCTGGTATATTCCCACGAAAAAATGAAAATTGCTAAAGTCAGTGTTATCCACAAGGGAGGCACATATGAGAACCTTAATAATTACAGGCCTATATCTGTACTACCACTTTATTCCAAGGTTGTAGAAAAACTAATTAATTCAAGATTCTATAGGTTTTTTACTGTTAATAATGATATAACTGACAAACAGTTTGGTTTTCAGAAAGGGAAATCAACTGAATCATCCCTAATATATATCAAAGATAAAATAATTACTAATATAGGAAACCATGCATATACCAGTGGGATTTTCCTGGATTTCAGAAAGGCGTTTGATTCAATCATACATGAAATTTTACTGGAGAAACTATCAGCGTACGGAATTAGAGGTAATGCCCTAAAATTAATTCGCAGCTATTTATATTCGCGTTTTCAATATACGGTACCTAATGGATTTCAATCTCAACTCGCACGGATAACATATGGCGTCCCGCAAGGTTCCATACTGGGGTCTCTATTATTTCTAATTTATATAAACGATATTGTGAATACACCTGAATCGCGTGATATTATTTTATATGCTGATGATACCAATGTCTTTTTCTCTAGTGGAAATCTGGATCAGCTCGAGGAATTTGCAAATAGTTGGCTCAGTAAATTATTATTGTGGCTAAAACGCAACCAGCTTAATCTTAACACTAGTAAAACAAAATATGTATTGTTCAGATAAAAAAAAACTATTTCGCGTACATTCAACATTTTTTTTTTGACGGGGAAAAAATTGAAGGCGTTAAATATCACAAGCTTCTTGGTGTGTGGTTCGAAGAAACACTCAGTTGGACTGTGCACATAGAAAAAATGAGGGTTGATATTGCAAGAGCAATAGGAATATTAAACAAATTCCGACAATTACTACCAAAAAGGTTGAAACTGCAGTTATATTATTCGCTTGTCTACTCACGCTTACAGTACTGTATGTTAGTATGGGGAACAACTACACAAACAAATAAGCACAAACTATTTATTTTGCAAAAGAAGGCTGTTCGATTTATTGAGAACCTTAAAAGGTACGAACACTCATTCCCGGTATTTCAAAAGTATAAAATATTAAATTTAGATCAAATCCTGCTTCTTAAATTATCTATTTTTATTTTTAATGAAACTAGACAGAACCAAACACCCTTTCTTTATATCTTCAATCAAACCTCAGCAAATTACAGTCTTAGAAGTGCACAGTATACGAAACCTAGGGTTCGAACAAATTACGGTACACAGCACCTTACATATCTCGTACCAGATATGTTAAACACACACCCAACCATAGCAGAAATGGCCCAAGCACACATTTCGTTTTTCCATTATAAAAAAAAGGATTGTAGAATATATACTAAACCACTTATGATCTGCAGTTGGTACGACGTTGACAGTTATGTGTTATTGTGTCTGTTGTGGATTTTGAAATTGCTGTATCTTTGTATATTTATTCTGTTTATGTTCCTGTTTCTCCTCCGAGTGCTGTAAAAAAGGGGCTGGAGCCTCGTCAGAAGACAACTCGTCTTCTTTTGTCCCAGCCCCCAGACCCTTTTTTGTGTCTGAAATAAAAGATACATACATACATACTGCGTTTGCAGACTGTCTCTTCTATGGTGTATGGGCAGTGTGACCCCGGCTTCAAAGTGGCGGACGAGGCTTTGCACAGAGACTTCCTTAGCAATTGTGTGAGACTGCTTTTTCACATGCTCCCTTACCTGTCCCTACCAGCTTCGCGTGGTGAGAAGTTCGCGAGGTGCGCTGCTGTTTTCCTCACTATGGGTATGTGCACGTGCTACGCACGCGGTTATGTTTTCATTCTCATAGTGCATAGAAGCTTGGACGTGCTTGCACCAGCAGAGAGTTGAAGTATCCCCACTCTGGGTCGCGAAAACGTTCGACCAGGCGGCGATACGCAAAATTTTCGCCGCGAATGCAGGCCTCGCGAGCGCTCTACGCAGTTACGCAGATTGTTATTTTATATGGCACGACCGTCCGCATCTGCCTGACTCCTCGTGGTTTGACATTAGAATCGGAAGCAATTGTGATTGACAGGCGCTCCATCAGCTGTTCGTTGTTGCGCCATTGTGAAACCGTGTTTATTTGTTTTACGCTCTATCCGGCCTCGCAGAGGCTCCCGTTGGAACAACGACGCCAATAAAACAACGGGAGAGAAAACCTCAAGGTGATTGATGGCCAGCGTTGTCTCTAAAGTCTACGCACGCGCCAATTGGTCTAGTAGAGTTCGAGACGAGGCAACTCGTTTTAATGAGCCTTCCTTTGTTCGCCTAATTATCTTACTTGTAATGAGCGCCTTGTTAGAAACTAAGAATACAATTTTGAAAAGAAAAGTAGGGGAAAATATGGCCAATGTTTTTTGTTTGTTTGTTTTTTCGCTTCGTGAAGGATGCAAAACATACGTGAATTAAAACTTCAGTAGTGATTTTAATCTGGGGTGTGTATCGGTTGAAGTGCATATAGTGATTCCTTTACTTAACGTTACTTCGAAAAAAGAAACGCCAAGTACAGTATGAAAGCAATTGCAGACAACCGGTTGAGTTACGAATTTATTTTTAAAAATGCGCGTGTTTTTAGAGGACTGAAAGGCTGATCTGCCCGATAGAAAAATAGCTTGAAAATAAAATAGCTACAAACACTTCTGTTTGCGGTTGTTGTTTTCTTAAATATATTTTTCTGCTTCCTTTGAACTAAACAGTTGAAGATCGTAGAACTGGTGACACTACTGTGGGCAAGGCTTGAACTACGTTGTACTTAAGCCGGAGTCATTTCATAAATACATTGAGGAATTGAAAAAAAAAGTTATATCAATATCTTTATTACCGCAATCTCAGAGAAATGCTTCTGTAACATAAGACGAACCCCAATGTTGCTACAACATGAGCAAAGTTTCCACGAAGTGCAAGGTAGATTTTTAAACCCTTAAGGCCAAAATCTCCAAAGCAGAACGCTTTTCTAGAAAAATAAATATTTCCTCTTTTTTCCTTTCCCTTTTGCTCCTCCAGGAAGAAGATGTAATAGGGGCTAATCAGTTGTTATCGAGAGTAGGCTAGCTCTGGAGAACCCTGCATGTATAAACCAAACCATCAGATTGGCCGAATCTCAATTGCGTTTCCCGACACTTTTGTAGTCAAGTGCAAATCGTTAGTGAGTAATATAAATGCTCACCTCTCTAATAATGGTGATCTATCTAATCTTGTTTTACCGCGGTCGCGTACGGCCTCCGACCTTGCACCGAAGATGGTGTTGCACGCCCGTTCTTGCAGGAATAAGTTCGTCCTTGTACACTTTCAAGGAACGCAGGGCGTGGGTTATTATGTCCACACTACTGGCTTCGTGATTGGTTCCTTGGCGTTCTTGTTGGCGAATGCCGCAGTATCATCGACTGCGAATCGATATTATGTTCAGGACTCGCCATGCCCTAAGCTTCTTAGGATGTCAGTGACTATGCTCCGTTTCACTTCAAAAGGAAATTGACACCCAACCCCCCCCCCCCCACCACCGATTTTTTTAGGCGATTTTATATGGTGTCAGGAGACTACCCGATCAATATCTTGCTGCAGAGTCACGTATATCTTAATACCCCCCCCCCCCCGCACAAAAAAAAAATATCTCGACGGCTTGAAACCGAAATTTAAAAAGCAGCACGGAAGCTCATGGCCGGAAGTCAAACGGCTACACCCGGCAGCGTTTTTTTTTTGTTTTTTTACCTTGTTTTTTCGGCGCGTGAAGCAGACGACGGAGGTGCGTACATCGTTTGTCGTGCAATTGTTACGCACTTTTATTCCTTCCGCTTGATGTTGTGCGCTTGAAGATCGATTGACCGGTACCACGAACGACATTTCGGAAGTAGCGGTCCCACGTGCGTCCCGACGTTGGTCCGTCGTGCCCCGCCATCGCGTCGTCCAGCCCGCGGTATGCCCGCGCGGTACGTGGCCACATTGAGAATAATGTGTACGTGTACTTCCCGCGATCTGTGCAACTTTTCTTTTTTCGATCAACGTATTTGGAGAGTCTTGGAGGCCACAAAAATGGAGTTCGTACTCGTTTCTATTTTAAATATTGAATGTGAGCTTTAGATGACCCACGCTTTTGAATATATTTGGTACACGTGTAGTTTGAACGCCACGTGACCATGGAAACGAGAGAGAGAGAGAGAGAGAGAGAGCGACCGAAACCGGCCAATTCTCGACCGGCTGTTTTCGGTCGAAAAGAAAAGAATTTCATGGCGCAATTTGTGTTTTGGGTAGGTTATGTTCAAATAAAGACCTCGGCGAGCATAAATACCCTGCCACGTCCCTTTAAGTCTGATCGCAGCTGTCGCTTGGATCCGATCGGGTCAATCATGGAACACCAACAGTGCATCGTCACGGCCCTCATCGCCTCTGTGCGTGCGCTATCACTAGAGACCTGCATATCCGCGAATATCCGTAGTAAACTGACGCACGCGGATAAAAATGAGTCAAATTTGGCGGATATTGCGGATGCCAGGGGCTGAGGATCGGATGAGGATATCCGCGGGTCCTGATCTAGTTTTTTTGCCGAGGCGGCCCAAAAACGTGTGTGACCGCACAGTGTAGAGGGACTAAGTGAGTGATACCACGAAGTGCATCATCGAATGTATTGCGGGAGCAAACTACCCTCTTGGATAAAAGGTGCCAATCGGGGAGAAAATTGTTCTTTACGTCGAGAGAGATTTCATTTTCACCGCGGATCGCTTTAAAGAACGTTCTATCTCGCCAAAAATGCTGTCTTTAGGAAAAAAAGTAAAGAATGCTTGAGTATCAGTAGTCCCGGGAAAGCTTGTTCTTGTTTGGGAAAGAAAAATTTGGAACGTTCTTTGGGCAAAGACAACATAAAACGTACAGGCCACAACAACAACAAAAATAGAAGAAGCCTGCAAGTGGCTTCTTTGTTTACAATTAGATCGATGAGACTGAGTTCGATCCTCGATCGAATTCAGTCTCCTCAAGTGGTGGAACTTGCGCCAGCACGAGTTTCCGCACCTCATTATTGTAGCGCAGTTCGTGCACGCCAACACAGCATCAAAGGCACCAACGGAAAAAAAAAAGACTTCGCATTAGCGGGTATTAATTTAAGAGAGGCGAATAAGCCTGAATTCGTCCATATCATACTTGGGTAGTAATTCAATTACTGTAATTGAATTACTGTAATTTAACTACTTTTCTTGGTAATTTGTAATTGTAACTCATTACTTTTGTCTAAAAGGAATTGTAATTGTAATTAAAATCTTTCTAGCGTAAGTAATTGCACAATTTCAGGCACAATTACAATTACTTTTGCAAAACTTTGCGGCGCCGACGGAACCTCTCTGAAAGCCTCAGCGCTCGCACAAGCGGCCTAGCTCTCGGTGAAACACTCACACTCGCATAAAGACACGCACTCACGCACACGCACAACATAAATATTGTCGCATTGTTTCTTGTTTTGTTTCTTACACTGCGGGCTGAGAGACAATCCTCTTTGGAGCCTACCTCAATGGCGCCGTGTAGCGCCGACTGCGGTGCGAGCAAGAAACACTAACGTAAACATGCCAAAATATTGAAGAAAAAAAATTAACCTTCAGCTATCAGCCAAGGTTGGGAATTTTAATTGTCTATCAAGTTATTTTTCTTTCTTTTGCCAGTATTTTTACGTCCCTCTTTCAGTAATGTGGCATATGTGTATATTTGTAGTATTTTCAAGTTTATTGTCTTTTGGTTTTACTTCGGATATTATTTGCATGAGCATTTTGGAGACTGACCTCGCCCCTGTGAATATTGTTACCAATGATTCGGGAGCCCCGATTTGGTGCCTATATATTTCTGAGCCATTTTAATTTCAACTAAATGTAAATAATTTACAATACCATGATGTTTGTATGTGAATGTGGTCGTATTAGCGCGTGTGGATATTACTTTTATATTAACACTTGTAAAATATTCCCATATGACTAATTGTCACATTTTTATTTGCCTGGCTAACAAACGTCTGTCAACACAATTTTTTTCTGTAGCGATGTGGCGTCTTCCAGCATATCAACTAATTTATTATTATTTCTTAAAAATATAAAAACGTAGTAGTTCATTGCCCCCTACTGTCAAGTTCTATCGTGAATTTAACAAACTTCATCAGAAGAAAGTACAACACGTGAACATTGGGGAAGGAATGAACGAATACGTTGCATTCTATACAACTTATTTAAAGTTATATGGCCCACGTCGGGTTGCTCTCAAAAATAAATAATTGTAAAGTAATTGCAGTACTTTCGAAAAGTAATTTGTAATCGTAATTAATTACTTTTCAAGTAGTAGTAATTGTAGTTGTAGTTAAACTACTTTTGAAGCAGAGTAATTGTAATTGTAATTAAATTACATTTTGGAAGTAATTTACCCATGTATGGTCCATATTGACGATATTCTGTTTCTTCTACGCAGCAACATCGACAAGGGAAATGTTGCGTGTGTGTGTGTTTTCTTTTTCTCGGCAGTAGGGCACCGAGTTGTTTTTTAAGTATGTGGTTCCGAGGATGCAGTTAAGGACTCGTGTTCAAAACTGAAACCGATAGGAGGTGTTGCCATTATTGAATACTGCGATATTTTTTTCCAGTGGTGTACTCGCGCCTTACCCCATATACACAAAAAAAAATGCTGCGGTGAGTGAGCGTTTTTTTTTCTCCCACTTCTTGTTTTTTTTTATTGTTTGGCCTCAATGTGGATTTTACGAAGCCAATAGGAAAATAAATATTAACATTTCCTTCCTCTTGAGCGCATCTTTTGGACAGAGTGTCATTGTCACGGACTCCCAAGACGATCTCACAACTACGATCGTCTTTCCAGCGATGCAAAATGTCTCAGGAAAAATGATCGCTTATTTTATAAATACGATAAAACAGAGTACGATAAAATGACTTTCATCGTATTCTGACACGAAGAACTCTTTGTACAAAGGTAAGGAGACGACCTATAGGATACCCTTAGAGATGCTTTTTTTTTCATATTTTTATTTACGTTTGAATCCGATGTAAAATGAATGCGCGGATTGAGGGTCGGATGCGGTTTCGAATATTGTGGATGCGGTTCGGATGCGGATACAAAGTCTGCGGATGCACATCGGATGTGGATACAACGGATCGGATGCGGATACGAAGTCTGCAGATGCGGATTGGATGTGGATGATCAAACTGTTATCTGAGCAGGGCTCTATGGCTACCACAGACCAAAACAATCACTCACAGTGAGTACACCCGCTATCCTGTTCCCGATTGGTTTAGCCGGCGGTGGCAAACGTACAAAGACGACCATCGTCGTGACGATGCACTTTTTGGCGCTGCTTTATCGGCTCCTTCGGATCGCTTGGGCTGCGGTTAGGCCGATAGTGTGAAATGGTATATAAGACCATTCTTTCAAGTAGAGAAAAAACCTTCATTCAACTGTCGATTCTTTGACGACGGTTAGGGTTTTGGTTTTTATTCAATCGTCGTGCTTCTTCACCATCAGCGCTTCGTCGGTGCTTTACAGTACAGACCTTTGCATCGCTAATCACCCGGGCGAAAAATGCTGAGTCATTGAGTTGCGCACGCATACGAAGCGTTCGATATGCCGCACAACAGATCAACAGCGCATGCTCAGGAGGCATTCCACAGACCAGCAGACGAAGATGGCATCGCGCAGAAGTCGATTTTTGCAAAGGTTCATGAACTGATGCGGTTTATATATTGTAAATTCAAATTCAGTTTCCACGCTCAGTTTCGCTCGGAAATTGATGTCACGTGGTCTGACGTTCCAAGACGCATACATCTATTTCGTTTGCCCTCTAGTCACCGCGCCCGAGCAGGTGGTGATGATGATGATGATGGCGCAGTTGGAACAGGCGTCCCTGCCACCATGCAATCACTACATTTCTTTTTTTTATCCAACCGCACATTTTTTTGGGGACGCCACCACTCTGCAGAACACGACATGTCGCCAGACATAGTAGTCAGTGTGATACAAACCACGAGTTTGCCCCGCACCTCCTCCTCCAATTCTTCAAGGTCCGTTCCAGCCTGCTGCGTTCGTTTGCAGCAGAGCTAAGCCGCTTCTCCTTTATTTTCTTTGTTTAACTTTCGTTTTCCTGTCGTCATATCTCGGCGCTCTTTCGTCGATGAGGCCGTCACCAGCCTAGCGAGACGACGCGTTCCACTGAGCGCCCAGCTTCGGCGCTTCGTCCAACGTCTGCGCGGAGGTTTCCCGCGAACGTAATCGAGGCGCATACTAAAGCGGATGTTTCCATCTGGCCTTGGAACTGCTGACGCTTTTCCTTTCTGTTTCCTACTGTACCCCTTGCCCTATGTCTCCTCCTCCCCCGCATAGACAACGGAAGCGAGCGCGGTGCTGGAAGTTTCGAGCGCAGAGAGTCGCGCCATCTTGAATGTTCCCTGCCAGTGAAGAGAGCAGATGAAAGGAAGCGGTGCCAATACCACCTGGATAATAAGGCCGTATAATTCGTTGTAATTAGTAACCAGAGAGTTCTAAAATAGGGGAACCTAAAGTGTTGGGACCCCTTATTCTAAAACTCTATTGTGTTGTCTGTATGTTTGGACCGCAGGAAGTGAGTCATTCTAATGGGCGTCTGCTGTTTCAGCCATAGACGTGGAATTTAGCCAAAGCAGTACCACTGCTGGCCTGCAGGGTCTTTAACATCCATCACGCAGTAGTGATACACGTCCGCACGCTGGTATACGGTGCTCATCCAGAGTGAAACGTGCAGGTGTGAGGATCAGCCAAGCCTAAGATCCCCGCAGGTTCTGCAGTGTGAGCTTTCGTTCCACGCGCTCCGAGCTCCGTTGCGCGAATTCGCACTCCGCTTCCCCGCGGATTCGCCCCACAAGGTGCGGCCTTAAAGACCGGCACATTTGACACGCCTCGCGATACTCTAATTCCCAACGCACACACCTGAAACTGGGCACGCGTACGTCGGTTCGTAAGAATATTTTCGTCTCCTTTTTTAAAGCTACGCTTAGAGTTGGTGAATTATTCGAGATAAGCAAAAATGGCTGCCGTGTATCTTTTATGCCCTATGCGGAGTGCAAGTGAGTCCGCTTTTTGCACACGGGTTGCGATGATGTCGGAACGTCAAACTCTTATTGGCTGAGTGAAAAACAAAATATAGTGGGTAGACCTGAAGGCATCTAGCACTGACGTCTACCCACTATCCTTTCACTCAAAGCCAATCAGAGCTCGACGTCGCTCTGACGTCACCGCAACTCCTGCCCAAGAAGCAGACGACTTGCTCTCCCGTCGTCTACTTCGCGTCGTCTGCTCACTGGTTGGCGAGCTCGCTCCCATGGGTGACTTGCGGAACGCAAACACGTTGAGGACGCCTATAGGCTGGTGACGAGCAGGATAATCGCGATAAGTACGAATTGTACCAAAATATATGAACGATGGCCACCTGGGAGCAAGCTCGCAAACCAGTGTACAGACGACGAACATCAGGTCCAGGACATTGAAAATGTGCATCCGCCGTTTCTGCACCATTTTGATATTGCACTAGCTCCGCGTAGAGCTTTAAAGAAATACACAAAACTTTTTGTGAAACGATGTTTGTGTGGTGAAAAGGCGACTATGGTGCTGCGTCAGTTTCTGAGAAATGTGATTCCCCTTACGACATTCTTGTTTGTAGTAACACACACGTACGAAAAAGCTTGCAACATATTTCAACGACTCAAAACAACATTGCTGCATCAAGTTTCAAGGGCTGTTTTTATTCTGACGCGGCATCAGCGACAGCGTACGTTTTCTTTGACTCTTTACCGCGTTGACCTTCATGCGTGCGATTCAATGCAAGGCTGACACAGTCTAAGGTCGCTGTAGCTTTACTCGTGCTTAGTTTCGCCTATATTTCGTCCACCGCGTTCGGCTGGAGTTCCGAGAGATTCTGAGAGAAATACAAGGTTTCAGTATCCGAGAAAAAATCATGTTAACGGGAAGCCACCAAGTCCACAGGTGAGAGTTCCGTTGCAAGTACTCATATGCCTGCATGAGAAGCATTGACCGGGTGGCGTCGGAGCAGCTGTTTCTCGAAGCTAGCACTTACGAAGCGCGTAATAAAATGAAGTTATGGTTTGATTATGAAAACTAAGTGATGGTTTGATTATCCAAAATTCTGGAAACCATGTCAGAGTCTTGGCACCATTCATGTATGCATAAAAAGACAAACTAAACTTTATTGCACGCAACGCGCCAAACAAGTATACAGTATTGCGCAAGGGAACGATCGCACAACTTCAGTGTGTTCGTTCTTCTGTGACGCTTGAGGCACTGAAAGTAATAGCGTCTTTGATAAATAAGGAAACGTAACTTGGAAAGAAAAGAAGAAAAAAACACGAACACACAGGATACGCAGAAGACGCTGAGCTTTGCGTTTCGCGCGTGTGTGTTGACTTTTCTCGACTTTATTTGAAGTCACGTACCCTGTCTCTGGCGTGGCTTTACTTTATTAGTTGCTTGGCTTGTGGGCAGCATATGCAATATAAAGGTGCTCACTGTGGTAACTCGCACACTGGAAGCCAAACGATGAAAACCTTTATTCAAGGGAAACACGCCTTTACACAATAGCTGCTATCCGGTCTCTGCAGACCACGTGGCATGACATTGCAGATTCGAGGCAAGATTATCATATTCCCCCTTACAATTCCCAACCCATCACTTCCGCAAATTGTCGGACACAAAACGCCCGGGTGGCCGACGTGAACGTTCGCTCCTTCGCACAACAATGTCCGTTGGTGCCTCTGTCTGGATGCTCGGCGATGTCGAATGCCACGCGGCTTCTGCAGTCGGTGGGGTTCCGGTTGGGGTGTCGCCCTCATTGTCACTAGCTTGTCTTGGGGTGAGACTGCCACCATCAGTGGCACCTGAGATGTCTCCATTGCATTGTTCTTGGCCGGTCTTGCACAGTCAAGGGTTCGTGATACAATCAGAACGAGTGCGAATGTAGTCGGCATGCGTAAACCTGACCTCATCACCAACCCTTACTAAGTACGTCACTGGGCTAACATTTTACAAAACAACTCCGTCATTCCAAGACACTTCTTCCCCCTCACCGTTCTAACAAAAACCAAGTCATCAACCGTAAAAAAAAAAAAAAAGATCTGCCGCTTGTGAAAGATTTTGTTCTTTTACCATGACCTGTTTCTCTCGCATGTCAGCAACAAAGTTAGGTTTTAGTAGGATTAGTTTTACACGCGGCTGCCGCTCCAAAACAATTCAGCCGGTGCTTTTCCCGTGTTACTGTTAGGTGCGTTTCGGTAACTTAGCAAGTAGCTATCTAGGAGCTCCTTGGAGCGGAATCGTCACTCCCGTTAGTTGCTGTTCTAACACTTGTTTTAGAAGTGCCTTCTTGGTTGTCTGTAGACCAGCCGTTCGGCAGCTCCATTCGAAACCGGATGGTATGGCGTCCTTGTGTGTTTAACCTTGTTGACAGCCAGGAACTCAGCAAACTCTTGTGAAACGAATTGCGGCCCGTTATCGGTTACTATAGCACCTCTGGCAAACCGTACGCAGCAAGTGCGCTCCTTAGCTTTTCGATTGTCTTGGCCGCTGTAGCTCAACCCATTTCGAAAACTAGTCCACGAGTACCATGAAAGAGTTCGATCCTTTTGATGCGAAATTGACATGAACTCTTTGCCAACACCCCGGTGAGTACGTCCGAGGATGCAGCGCTACAGTTTGTATTGCGGGTCGTACTGCCTGGTAAATAGCACGCTGTTGTACGTACTTTACTACGTTTTTGTCCATGCCCGGCCACCAGACGCAGCTCCTTGGCAGCATTTTCATCGGCTGATGCCTGGGTGATCCTCATGCAGCAGTGCCAAGACAGATTTCTGTAGCCTTCTTGGCACAACGACTCTTGTTCCCCAGGTTAAACAGCTCTGTTCTAAGGAAAGCTCATTTAGACGGACCAAATATGGCGGTAACTCAGGATCAGAAACCTGGCCTGGCCACCCATTTAGCGTGAACTCCACCACTTTAGTCAAGTTTGTTACTTTTGCTACGTCTGCGGCCGTAAGGGGTGTATACGAAAATACTGAAAGACACTCGGGTGACTCTTCGGCCCCAGACACAGTTCTTGGAAGCCTTGACAGCGCATCAGCCACTTTCACGTTTCGACCCTTACGGTATTTCAGCTTATAACGGTACGCTGCAAGAATTAACGCCCACCTCTCCATTCTGGCGGCCGCCATTGGTGGGATGGGTTTGTGTACGGGACAAAATTGTGGTTGGTGTTCTGTGTACAGGACAAAATTCCGTCCCATACAAAAATCGGAACTTTTTCAGCCCCAAAATGAAAGCTAACGCTTCCCGCTCGCACTGAGCGTAGTTCTTTTCAGCACTTGTAAGCGTTCGCGATGCGAATGCGACAGGTCGTTCGTCACCCTCAGGTGTCACGTGAAAGATGACTGCCCCCAACCCGTAGGCTGACGCGACGCACATGAGGCCTATCTGTTTACGCACGTCGTAGTGTGTCAATTCACTGCAGCTCGTGAGCAGATTTTTGTCTCAAGAAACGCTTTACTGCACTCTGGTGTCCAGGACCATTTTTGACCCTTCTTTAACAGGTTATACAGTGCCTCTGCCACAATGGGCGCGCGTTTTTTTAGGAATTTAGTGTAGAAATTTAACATTCCTAGATATGCCTTCAGTTTGGTGACACAAGTGGATGCGGTGGACTTTCTTTACTGCCTTTACCTTAGACTCTGTGAGGTAAGTCCCGTGACCACAAACTTTGTGACCTAGATATGTCACGGTGCAATTGCAGAATTTGCACTTTTCTTCTTTTAGCGTTACGTTAGCCTCACAAAATCGCTTTAAAACCAACTCCAGCGTCTGGTGGCAATCGTCAATGTCCACTCCTGCAATAATGACGTCGTCTATGTAACACCCGATGTTTGGTATGCCCTTGAGTAATTCATCCATGAAAGATTGGAAAATGGCTGGGGCACTACCCACACCAAACGGAAGCCTCTGGAACTCGTAAAGCCCCATGTGAGTGTTTACCGTCAAGAGTGGCCTGGACTCTGGGCTCAGTGACACCTGTTAATACGCTGATGACAAGTCTAGTACAAAAAAATTACCGCCACCAATGGCTGTAAACAAGTCATTGGGGCGCGGCAAACGATAGTGATCTGTTTTTAAGACCGGATTGATGGTGACCTTATAGTCGCCACACAATCTCAAAACGTCACTGTCCTTTTTGTGAACAATCACCAACGGCATTGCCCAGTCGCTTTGTGATACCCTCTTAACAACAGCCGTTTCCTTCAATAGACCGTTTTATCGTGGTGGTGCCATTTTCGAGAGCGAGAGAAAAGGGGAAAGGGCTACCGGCGCTTTCCCCTTTCTGGTGTGTAGAAGAGTGAAAGTCCCGGATGCGAGGCTTGGCCGGTGTTGATGTTGCCGCGCCCCAACTTCGTTCGCGCTTTCTTTTCTGTTTAAACTCGCAAACGTAATTAGAGCCGTGGTCTTCGACGGCGAGAGTTCCCTAGTCATCAGACACCATTGCTGGGTGATAGGGTGCACGAATAACGACAGAAAGCGTCGAATACTGCCCGAGGACCATGTAGCTTGCATGGAATCCGGCAAGGCGAGTGCGGCTGCAATGTTTTAAGCTCCATCGCTTTCCGCATGACTGGAAAATGATGAACCATTCATCAATTTTTGCTTGCAACGGGCCTATTTCAACGTAGCAATTTTTAGTAATCAAAGCTGATACACAAAACGGGAACCTCAATTAACTTTTGTAAACACCCGGAGCCGCTACAGATCGTTTAGCTGCGCTGCTTTTATCTTCGCGTGTCCGTGTTCTCTATTTCCTTGTGGATGAACAACGAAGACGTTCTAGATGTACTTATATCGAACCGCAGAAAGCCTCAAAGCAGCCACGAATTATTTTTACTATTTGATGCAATACTTTGAGTACTAACCTCCAATTTCTATCGCTGATACGTTCGCTGCCGCTGTTCCCCCTGTCGTCGCACTGGCAGGATGCCATGACTCGAACAAACAAACGTGCCACTAGGCTCGAAAACGCACGTTGCAACACACGAGACGTACCCTGTAGCGACTATCCAGCGCTTCAAAGCGCCCAATCAACGAAAACAACCCTCCAGCGGCACTCCAAGGAGCGCTTTGCCGGCTTTCTCTGCATCGCGCAGGAGATCGCGATTCAGGAAAACCGATAGAACTACCTTTTCAACAATTTATAGCCTCACCCGGCGGCGGAAATAAGCCTTCAACTAAGTGTTGTAGATGATGAAATCGAGTCAGTCACCACTGCAAATTATCAATATTAAGATAAATTCAGTTACACAATTTTACAAGCTGAAACAGCAATTATCACAGAAACCGCACGCACCTTTCGAGCGTACCCAACGTTCATCGGCAGTACAGCGTTCGGGCACGCCCATTCACAAAATGTTCCATGACAGTCGAGAGGATGGTGTTGAGGAACGTCTTTGTTTATGGACGCAATCCACCGCCGAGACCGGGTCATGTGGAAAGCGATGGAGCTTAAAGACATTGCAGCCGCTCTCGCCTTGCCGGATTCCGTGTGTTGACATTGTCCTCAAACAGTATTCGACGCTTTTTGTCGTTATTTGTGCACCTCATGACCGAGCAATGGTGTCCCGATGACCGGGGACTGTTGCCAATCGAAGCCCGTGGCTCTAATTAAGTTTGCGAGTTTAAGACAGAAAAGAAAGCGCGAACGAAGTTGGGGCACAGCAGCAAAAGCGCCTGTGTTTGTCTTCTATCTTGTGTACGTCTTTTTAGCGCTTAACCATGGTTCAATACAGACACCCAACACCGGCCAAGCCTCTCATCCGGGACTTTCACTCCTTCTACACAACCAGAAAGAGGAAAGCGCCGGTAACCCTTTCCCCTTTTCTATCTCGCCCTCTTTCAGTAAAACGGTCTATAGTTGGTCACGCGTCAAGAAGGTAGAAGAAGCTCCTCCCACAAGCGTGATGCGCCCGTTTCAAATCCCTCCGCAGTCGAAAGAAGAGTTCACTGGAAACGCTCCTTGTTTCGCATAACTGGATAGATAATGGCCACAGAGTGGATGCCAACTTGTCTTCGACCCCACTTTTAAGAAAGCGACCTTTGTATTCATTGGAGGGGAACCGAGCCCCTGAAAGCAGCCTTTGTATCCATCGGAGGGGAAGCTAATCCCCCGAAAGTCGTCTTTGTTTCCATCGGAGGGGAAACTCTAATCTCCCTCTCGTGGCTTCCACAATGCTAAGTCAAAGTCGAAAGATAAAGCAAATATGTACAGAAAGGCAAGACCCTCCTCGCGCGTTGGCCGCGACGTCACGGAAACGATGGGACGTATTGGATGCGGAGGTGGCGGAGGGATATATGATTCCCTTTGAGGGGCGTTTGCCGCTACCTTCTTAACCTGTAACTTACTATAGCTGGTTTAATTGCGTTTTGACAGCACTTCGCAGAGCGAACAGTGCAGAACGCGCTTAGGAAAAAAACTGCGTGCTGCATTCTTTCAGCAAGATTTATGACAAAGTCATATATAATCTTTCAAAACCACTCTGAAGATCACTCTTAACAGTGTTGACCGTCTGCATCGTCTTGGTAGGCATGTTCCTGAAAACACAGGGCCAGTCATACTGCACTTTCAAGACCACAGTGAGAAAATGTCTGTTCTTAAGAATTGTCATTTACTAAAGGGAAGTAAGGTTTCTGTCCGGCATGATTTGTCGCAAGAAACAATTGAACGCGCAAGTTGCTCTGGGTATCTGCGCAGCCAGATAAACAAAACGACGCTAAAGTGTTTCTGGTTCATGATAGCTTTCTGTAAACGGTGACATTTATACGCGGGATGACAGCACACAAACGCGCGTGAACCTGCCCTTCATGGGGATATGATGACGTCAATTTCGCTGCATGTGCTCGCGCACACCGGCAGCTGCTGAGTGCTGACTTATGGAAAGATAATGCGCCACTTATTATAGACACTGAAATGTTTGGTTCAGCATCCCTTTAATCATGGAAGTCTTAAGTTTTAGGAGCCGTGCCAAAGCGTAAACAATATTTTTTTAAAGTTCAATTTTTCTTAGGATCATAATACTATGGAATTGCTTAGTAAAATACACTGTTGAGAGCCCTGCCTCATGTATCTTTTTTCGAGGTTGCTATTATATATGCTATTTAGTATCAGTTTTGTGTTGAAGAACGTCTGTGTTTGTGTCTCTGCCATCCCTTCCCTTTTCTTTTTTTCTCCCTACTGCTGCCTGGGCCCTAACGGGGCCGGCAGTATTGTGAAATAAATAAAAAATAATACCATGATCTGCTGAAAGCACGCCCGGAAACTTCTTACGCACTCCTTCCACCCGATCCTTCCGCCGTGACACAATTCAGCACTTTCCAATCTAGCTGAAGCGTTTCCAAGCAGTTCCGTCCCAGTAAAACTGGTAGTTTCTTTCCTTGATCTTTGACAACGATTCCTGGCAGAATCATGGCTTGATCCCGGTACAATACAAAAAAAATGGCACTTGCTTTTTACAGGCAACCGGTCCGCCGTGTACGTTTTTAAGACTGCGTGGCAGGGCTCGCAAGGCATCTGACCAAACTTTGCCGCGTGCACACTTTCAGGAATAACTGTCATTGCTGCTCCAGTATCTATACTTGCATGGTTACATCCATCTTCATTGTTACATTGTAACCCTGATCTAGGGAATCTGACACCTTACTGCAATAGTACACATGAAGTTCGCTGTCGTCATCGGATGACTCGACGAAGTTCGTGTTTCTTACTGCTTTCATAGTTTTTGCCACACATATTCTGTAAATGTTCCACGTCAGAACACTTCCTGCACTTGTAATTCTTGAACCAGCAGTCACTCGATGAGTGCCTTTTCCCACATGGGCTGCATATTTCTTCACCTTTGCTGGTGCCCCTGTTAGCGTAATTTTGCTCTTTGGTCTTCTTACGCATTCTGACGGCGTTCAACGTCCAAGTTTTTGTTTTCGGCGTGCAACAAGGCGGTCTGTGTCGCAGCTAGCTCCCTGTCCAAGACAATATTGCACGCCCCATCGAATGTGGAGTTTCCACCGCAAACAACGCGCGCTGGCTGTCTTCACTTCGGAGCCCGTAACTAGCATGCCACGTAGAGCTTTCTGTAAAAACTGACCGAAGTTACACTTGCGGCGATGTGCTTCAACTCCACTATGAAGTCTCCCACGCCTTGTTGGTCTTGCTGTACTCTTCGATTAAACTTGCCGCGGATCGGCGATCACAAAGCCCTTAGGACTGTAGTGAATTTGCAGCAGGGTCGTAACTTCAAGAAACGTCTTTTCCCCTGGCACTGCCGGAACAACCAAGTTCTTGAGCACTTCATAAGCGCGAGCTCCAATAACCGTCAGAAAATACTGGTAACTTCTCAATTTCAGTAATGTCGTTTGCAGTTACAAAATGCTGGAATCTTTCCAGGAATCCAAGCTTTGCGTTTGGTCGTCGAACTCGTCTATTTTGCCTAGTCTTGACATGTCGGATTCAATAGGAGTAGTCCGATGCACTTATCGTTTGGAAGTCTTTCCCACTGCGATGATCCTTGATAGCAGCAATGTCGGTGCTCCCATGCCCGATTTTTGACTGCTCCCGAGCTTGCGTAGCTGTCTGTCCGGTTCGCCGCTCCGCTACGACCTTCGTAATCCCATCCTACGTCACCAATGTGGTAACTCGCAGATTGGAAGCCAAACGATGAACAACCTTTATTCAAGGGAAACACGCATTTATATGGTAGCTGTTATCAGGTTTCTGCAGACCACGTGGCACATTGCAGATTTGAGGCCACGTTATCACACTCACATTTTGTTGTTACATTTTGTTTTCGCTAAGAGTTCGTCCGAGAGATGGCGCTTCACGTTGCGGAGACGTAGAGTTCCTGTATAGCTACCTCTTCGGGGGAGCATATAGAGGAACTCTACGGAGACGCACGGACACGCGAAGGCTGTAGAAGATTGATCACAGAAGCTGTGATTGCTTGTCCCGGTAGCTCCCTTAAAAGGCCCCTGAAAAGAAAAAAAAATGTTTTTTTTAACAGTCTGGTTTGGACACGCGCGTACGAAAAATCAATTTTACACGAAAAAAAATAATTTTTAGAGCAATATTGATGGTGAGAGATTTATTCGAAATTCTGCCCGCAAAGTCCATGACGTCACGGAATGATCATAGATATAATAATTCGCTCTTTCCACTTCAATATGAAGGTGAAGCCGATCCAGCTCTTCTCTACGCGCCCGAAATGCCGAGAGCGAAAACAAGTGGAAAGGAGGTTACTACCAACTAAACCGCGTCTCGCGAATTAAAAATATTGCTGGAAAATATTTTTTTCGCGTAAAATAATTGTTTTACACGCGTGTCCCAACCAAACTATTAAAAAAAACTTTTTTTTCTTTTCAGGTTTTTTTTAAAAGAGAAGCTGAAAAGGTTCTTTAGAAGAAAAAAAGAAAACGAGTTAGGGATGCATTCAATAATATTTTTATCCCGTGAATCTGAATATCACGTTCGTGTTTCCCCGAAGATGCATATACTAAACGCGAGAAAACACGAGAAACCTTCTACAGTCGTTACGTCATAAAAGGATCCTTTGGCCGCCAAGCGCGTGTCACTCGTGTGGAAAGCGCGTGCCATTGCAAGCTTGCCAGGCATATTCCCCCGCACTGACACCAGTCGTGACGTCTTTTTGAACTTCTTGAAAATAGCAAGAGTGCGCGTGCATAGCTTTGGTAGGCGCTGAAGATGCGCGAGAGCGGAGATTCCGAAAACTCTGGATGTAACGTCACGCCCCGGGTACTTTAAAAATTAATTTCTGCACCCTCCGTGCATCGAATTGAAAAAGAAAAAAGAAGATAATCTCGATAATTGTGATTCTGGAGGCCAAATAAATGCAATTTAAGTGTTTTTACTCAAATACAAAACCGCTTCAGTTTTCCTTTCATTACGTAGGATTTAATTTCTTTTCTTTTTTTGTTTAGAACTTACCTCAAATCTATTGACAACACATGGTGAATTTCTGCCCTTTGTGATTGACGAGGTGCCTGCAATCTATAACGGAGGCGCGGAGAAGGCTCCGTGAAATCGATATTCAAGTTGCATTTTCAAACGATCGTCGAAATTGATCCAGGTCCTCTACTCGAGCATGCCAGATCAGTACCACCTAAAGAAGACATGCCCGCGCATTACGTCATCGTTATTGAATCACCGACCCGCCCCTAGCGGCACACACGCTGAAGCTCCACGAGAGCCGCCGCAAAGAGGCAGATATGCGTCCGCCTTGGCGTCCCAGACTGAAATACTACTTGGCTTCTTATCCGTCTCGTAAGCCCGCTAACAGTTAGTTTCGGAACACACTACTATACTATGGTGCCTGGAACGCGTCCACCGACTGGTGTGTTCAGCGTCCTGTCCCGCCCATAGAGTTATTACAATAGACGCTAGAGGCTCAGCTGGCGCTAGTGTCTATGGGACTTCCGGTTGCAAATTGAAGCAGACAGCATGCAGTCTACATTTCCAGCCTCCCTGTGTATTCCTATGGGAAAACGCGCGTGAATTTTGTCTCTTCGCCGGAAAATAACATGAAAAACTTTTGTCATTTCGGTTGTACCGGATAGTATGTACCTTTATTGGTATTATGAAAGTGTAATTGCTTTAGTTACATCATTTTTCTTTACCACTGAACGATGTTAAACTTCGCTCTATTTCAGGCCCAAACCTCTGTTGCAAGGAAGGTATGTAAAAACGAGCGACGATTCTAAGCAGACTAACGATCGAAAGGAATGTAGAGTGTGTTCAAGGTTTGCTAGCGTTTCGGTGGTGCTTATATATCGCTAATATGCCCGTCCTGTCATTGGATGAAAATGACTCCGTCGTGCATCTTTACGATCGGTTAAAGAAACATCCGAACGCAAAAAGAAAATAATAAATAAAGCACGTGAGCTACGAAAGGTGTCTTTTTTTTTTATCGGGCGCCTTTTCTCATGCTCCCCCTATTTGCAAAGATTTGGAGCGTGCGGGTGATGAACCCAGAACAAGCACCTTCGCACATATCCATGAGCAGAAAGAATAAAGCAGTACTTATTTATTGCAAATCTGACTATATTACGTGGCTTTCAATTTATTTTGATCGTCTGCATGCACAGGAGGTACTTATCCAGTGTTACTGCGTAGTTCTTGCCGTCTCTCTTGGTTTTCCTCATGTCCTTCGTACGTTTGGCATGTATATCCCCCATGCTGCAAAGCGTCGACGCCGTGTTCGCGCTAACAGTGTCCGACAGTGCACATAAATACACGTACGAAGCGGTTTTACACCGTTTTTCATGCCACGAATTTCAAATAAAAATGCGGTAACTGACCAATTATTTCATCTGCGTGACTGAGAAATGTTCCAATGTGCCTAGTACGTAAACATTTTCACGATATTTGCTCTTATAATCGAGCGCAGAGAGAAAATGCCCTCGCTTTTTCCCATAGAAATGCATTACCGGAAGTCAATTTCTGACTGCTTGCTGTCTGCTTCAAAATGCAACAGCACACTAGCGCCAGCTGAGCCTCTAGCGTTTATTGTAATAACTCTATGGTCCCGCCCATACATCAAAAAGTGGGAACGCGATCCTGGTGGTTGGCGCTAGGCAAAAGCAACGTTGAGGCAAAAGTGCACGAGCGAACGCAGGTGTCGCTGTCGTCGTCACAGCGTCTCAACTCCTGGCCGCTGAAGCTTCCGTGGACTGTCAAACTGGAGAGCGACCTGCGGCAGAACAGGCGTCTGCTACATCCAGCACCGCTGCTGAGACGCCGCCAGGATCGCGGCCGGCGACAGCGTTGTATTTCTATGACGTCATCAGGCAGAAATCGAGGGACCACGTTTATAGAAGCAGTAAACAGATCAGTCGGAGTCACTGATCTCCACGAGAGGGGCTGGATGGCGCTTTGAGCTCTGCTTTGCAAACAGGTATGAAGCCACCGGAAGTAAGCGTCTTGTCCCGGAAGTGAGTGCTTGGCAGGCTTTGTAACCCTTCCGAGTGCTGGTTCGAAAAGCGTCAAGGGCGCTGGATTTTTGCTTGTTCCCTCAAGAGAGCTTGCTTGTTGGGCAGTAAGAGCGCATACAGACCCGAGAAGTATCGTTTGAACCCATTCAATGTAAACATTTTGAGGTTCTCGTTGATCAAGTGTGAATATGTCCCAAGTTCAAAGGCCTCATTCTCGGGATTAAATCCAGAACGGGAGTATTAAAACCCAATCAAAGGCACAAAAAAGCATGGTCCAAAATATCGACTGAATGCAGTAGGAAGCCCAGCGCACGCCGGACTTCCGGGACAAGCATCAAACTTCCGGTGGCTTCACTTGCGCCCTGCTCGGGGAGCAGCTAAGCGCCATCCAGCCCCCGATATAGATCAGTGAGAGTCGGTAGGCCCATTGTAGTCCTCTCTGGCGTCATTACCCAGAGACATTCGCAGTTATACTAGCATCACTTAATCATGGCTCGAAATCAATAGCAACTCGTTCCTGAAAGTCATTACTCATTCTGTCAGAGCAAACCGTTGCTACTCATGGCGCCACTCAGCAATTACAAACCAGAACATGCGAACGTCTTGATGCTAGTGCATATAGCAGACAGTTGCATCAGGCCCGTTTACTCACTTTCGACGTCACGAAAATCGACCGGGATATTTGAGCATCGTTAGAGCATACTACCACCATCAGAGATAGGCCAATAGTTGACGCTGACTTCGAGACACGAATGTTTACTGTGACGTTGAGCTAGAAAGAGTCACCGAGGCTGGACGCAATACCCGTATTGCTTGCGTTACAAGCATCAGGTAAATGCTGTGATTGGTGTCTACGCGCGGCTACCAACTCAAGGAGATAGCTCTGGCACGCGACATCTCGAGACTACGAATGTTTCGGTGACGACGAGCTAGGACGGTGAGTCACCGTGGCAATCAAGGACGCAATTGGCTCGTCGTAATGTAACGTAAGGAGTTGAGCCCGGTTCAACTTTTCACGCAGCACCGTTTTCTTACGTTACGTCGAAATCACCGAAACATTCGCGTCTCGAATGTCGCGTGCCAGGCTATCCTCCTTGAGTTGATAGCGCTTAATACGAAGCGCATATTTACTCGTGACTTTTCGTAACGTAACGTAACGTAAGAAAACGGGTATGTGTGAACCAGCCTTTATACATATGGCTTGCAGAAGAGGTGATCGCATCCTGCTGGTGGTCATTCCCACTTGCCCGCTTGTGTTCGCTTCGCAGAGAGAAACAAATTCTATGGTGCAAAATGCATACTGCAGAGGGTGTTCACCCAAGAAAAGTCGAGCATGTACTTTCCCGCAAAGCTCCTAAGAGAGTCAATCGGTGCCATATCTAGGGAGGGAGCTCGGCGAATGATAAAGCTAATGACACGTTCAGTGTTAAAAAAAAACAAAAAAAACTCTCTACGTTGTTACACTAAGCATGGCGTTTTACCATTCCCGATGAGTCACAGCGCAGACCGTTTCTTTTTAAGGCCTAAACATATTATCAGCCTCGTCATTGGCTGAGCTCCCGCCCCTAGATGGCAGTGATTGGCTCTCCTAGGTACTCCTAGGGGCATTAGAAAACATGATTGCGCTCTATACTTCGTCTCACCTTAGCATGGACTATTGTTAGCCGCGCGTGCTTAAAGCGCAAGCTATTTGCTTTCGAGGAAGCCTCGGCGGCTGCACAGGCGCTCGTGCAACGAGTGCTCCAGTCAAGGCAGTCAAGGCTACCCGCTCGCGCTTGCACGGCTTTCACAGTTAGTCCACGCTAAGGTGAGATTAAGTATAGGACAAGGGCAGTGGAAGAACAGACAACACAGAACGCTGTGTTGTCTGTTCTTCCACTGTTCTTCTTCTATAAAGCGCAATCATGTTTTCTAATGCACAATACCAACTCGCCCAACAATCAGCACTTCTCTATCTATAGGTGCTTTGCGGAACAGCATTTAAGACTCAATCTCCTAGAGTGAGCGCGCTCAGCAACAAGGTCGGTCACCGCAATGGCCGCTGACATGACGTCGATGCAAGCCATGCATGCATGGTGCTGCAAGTCAAGGGCTACCGGTCGCTACCGAAATAGCACGAACCTCGTAAAACTCCGCAAAAGAGGCGAACGGACGCGGTCAAAATAGCCGTTTTCACTCGGGCTCGCTGCATACAATTAACGTTGCTATCCCCCTAAACGACACCCGCCGCCACACCGATTCGGGATTGGATTCATGCGGTCCCAGTACGCGTCCCGCTCCCGTATGCGGAAGGCGAGCACATCCCGCGAAGGTCTGTGTAAACACGCTCCGTTTGACCTCAAATACGATGGACCGCATCGGGTGCTTCGAGCCGTCGGAGCCAATCCAATTTCAGCGTGAGTCTCACGTGATCTTCTGAAGAACGCATCACGTGATCTTACAAAGTCACCTGACGCGTTCGCAGCACTGGATTGGCTGGGATTTCTCCTAACGTCCGCGGCGGTCAATTGTAAGTTAAGGCGGAGTGTAGCAGTATTGCCAAGGCCAGAGAGCCTAGACTTAAGAAGGGGAGCAACTCAAACCATGGAGGGTGTTTGCAATTTAACGGCGGAAGCCTCTTGCGCCGAAAGGTCTCCAGTGCGCATGCGTTGCTTTGTCGCGTCGACGAGGAAAGCAGACGAAGGGGCAGAGGCGCTTGCAGTCGATCAACGGCCTCGTCACCGTGCCCTCTGCTGGTATTGCAAAAGGCAGCCCACAAACCACGTGATTTCGATCGAGCAGTATGGTAGTCTAGGCACACACTAACCAAGCCACCCTTAATTGGTCGTGTGGCCGACGCATGGTGTAGGGCATTTATATGGCCTCCCACGCTGCAGCGTATAAACGAATGCGCTAAGCCTCATCCGTGCAATCGATGTCGCTATGGCGACCTCCATTTCCACTCGAATGGTTTGCATCGCGTGCGTGGATACAATAGTATATTCGTCTCGCGCGCAGTCATTTCCCGTGTCTGCGTAGTCTCGCGGACGGGGAGTTTGGCTTTTCTTTGTGCCTGAAGATGGGTTTCTGTTGGCCTTGTTGATTGTCGCTCTGTTTGGGTCTGGGGGCCGCGACACGCGGGAAGTGGGACCATCAGCCTGGCGACTAATGGATTCTGCCCGCTTTATACTGTTTACCTGACGAGGTTGTTTGAGGTCCGACGATTGTATCTCTGTTTGAGCGTTCGATTGGGAGGGCTTTCATGGAAGCTTTCCTGATGGTCGGCTTCCGGTCGAAACGGTGTTCTGGACGATGACAGAAATGGCGAGTTTTCGTTGTCGATTGCTCGATGGTTATAGCCTGGTTCTGCTAGACAAACGAGGAACCAACACCTCTCGTTATCGTTACAAAAAAAAAAAAAGTTCTTTTTCGAGCTTGCGTTTTCTATGAAATCGACTGTATTTTCGGTGAGAAGCTCGCGGGCGGCGCTGCTGTTTTCCTCGTTATGCACTCTACGGAATGTCTGCGTATCCACTTACCCGCAAAACACTCAAAGAGCCAATCATTGCGATTTAGTAAATCAGCTCAACGAATGATGAGGCGGAACATCTGTTTAGACCGAAAAAATGAAGTCTGCACTGTGGCATTACGCAATACAAAGCGTCATGCTTGCAATGCGTAATGCCACAGCGCAGACTTAATCTTAGTTCTAAACACATGTTACGCCACATCATTCGCTGAGCTGATTACGTAGATCGCAATGATTGGCCCTTCGAGTGTTTTGCGGGTAAGTAGACGCGCAGGCATTTCTTAGAGTGTGCATGTAGTGCACCTGCTACCCATGCGGTTATGTTTTAATAGCTTGGCAATGTATACGGTCTTGCACCAGCAGAGGAAGTTGAAGTATCCTCACTCTGGGTTATGAAAAAATTCCACCAGGCGGCGATACCCAAACTTCTCACCGCGAATACATAGATTGCATGCGATGTCATTCACGACCATGCCAGCATTTTATGCGCCGATAGCGTTCGGTTCGCCGTGTTAGTTTCACACCGCAGAAGTTGTAGCTCGAAGAAACCAGTAAGTTGCAATAATCGACAGTACCCAGCAATGGCGACGCTTGTAAGCTCTGTATTAGCGGTGAGATGTTTTGGTGGCGCCCTCGTATGTTTCCCTCTTGTGACGTCATTACCTTGAGAACAACAAGTTCGATGGTGTTTGTAAAGAATGATGGTGGAAGCTTGAAATCATTGCGCTCTGAAACCAGCACTGCCAATACAGTCAGAATTGAAGTTCCTAGATTCCGCTTATTTCCGTCTATGAGAAGTACTTTGCTGACGTCATAGTCAGCATTCGACCAATCGTGAAAGGCCGACCACCGCAACGCTTTAGATTGCGCACGTCGCCAATAGCGGCGCAGATTCACAAATTTGATGTTGGATATAGGTTACCATGACACATGATGTGCCTGGTAAGAGTTTGAGCAGTGCGTGTTGTTTCTCGCCCTTGGGTGCATGGGGCCGTGTCCCCATTAACGCGCGAGACACCAACATTTTATTGGCCAACAGAAGAAAGAAAAGTCAGCTTTTGGGTGAACCTTCGATAGTACCACTATTTCTAGAATGTGCTCTCTGTGGCCGGGATGACGGCATGCGCACTCGAAATCAAAAAGACCTTACAATCACCAGAAGCTGCATACTTGGGTAAATTACTTCGTCAATGTAATTTAATGACAATTACAACTACTTTGTTTCAGGTGTACTTAGTTACAACTAGAACTACTAGTATGCAAACGATCATTTTTTATAATTATGTAATGAATTATGAAGTTCATAAATCATTATGTCCGAGTCCCACTCTATTTAGTTTACCCGTAAGTTGAGCCAGCAGCCAATCCGCAAAGCACAAGGGCTCGAGGTCGCTGTATTAGAGAGTTTTAGTAGATCGCTCCGATGACTCCGATAACGATACCTCGATACTCCGCCGCCGCCTTTGCGCATGCAACGTATCGTTATCGGAGGTATCGTATAGGCATCAGAACGATCTACTAAAGCTCTCTGATTGAAGCGTTCTTCCGCAGAACGAAAGAGCGCGGGCTAGCTCGCGCTCCTATAACTAATTGGCTGCAATCTCAGCTTAAGTGGCGCCCTCTTTTGGTTCGTATCCCTGACATCACGATCGGGATTATTAGTAGCGAACGACAAGTTCGATGGCGCGTAAAAAAGCATGGTGGAAGGCTAGTCGTCACGTTTCCCAATCAACACCGTCAGAGTTGGGACTCTCACTTTGCTCTTATTGCCGTCGATGAAAGCAGAAAGAATCCTACTCAAGACGTCGTAGTGAGCTTTTGGCCAATCATGGAAGGCCGATCACAGCGACGCTCTTGGTCGCGCATGTCGCCAAAAGACCGATCTCACCGAGCGTTCGGCGCCATGCATGACGCCGCCATAACTTTAGTTCACAGAAGGCAGGCGGCAGTGCACGCAACGGCTCGTGCCGTCTCATGCACGAAGTCGTTACACAGCGATAAGACTGAAGCTCCCTGGTCGCATCGCGGCGGCGGTGGCGTAGCCAAACTAGCTGGTGAGATAGGTCTATAGACGCTTTCCAGATTACTGCTGCCATTGCTGACCTTCTCTTGTCTTACCCAGATGCCGAGCCACTGAAATGGACGTTGACCAGCCTCCACAAAGGTCAATGCTGGGCAGAAAGACACAGTAGAATCTAAAATGGCAATTATCTGCCCTGATGTGGTAATGATCAAGTGAAGTAAACGCCATAAGAGAAAACAAAAAATTCCCAGGACACCTAAGCACTTCTTATGAGTTGTAAATGCGAAAGCATGAATGTCGTTTTTCCGCTCCCTTATGGCGAATTCGGGTGGTCATTTCCCGGCAAAATATTTTGCCATATCTCCGGCACGGGCGTTCGCGTGGTCAAAGGCTGGCGAGTGCGCGCCGTTCGGGTGGCGCTTCTCAGGCGTGTGCCGGCAATTTACCGGCACAATTTTTGCCCGAGCTTCAAGAGGTCGGGCAGCTTGTCTGCCAGACTGTATCCGGTATCGTCATATCCGAATCGGGAAAGGGAACCAAACGAAACAATGCTCACCGATAGCGGGTTCGAGGTAGAAAACGAAGCCACTGAGACAGACACCCCTCTGTGGTCCGAGAAAAGACAGCAAAAACAACGGAGATAAAAATAAATTATGTTTCAGAAAAAGCAAACATTTTTGGAAGAATTTGTCCAGCCTGCGCAAGGTCAGTTTGCTCGGAGACACGGGCTGCATCATACATTATTTTGTTTTACAACTGTGTAATAACACGTTATTACACCGCTGAAAAAAAAATGCATGCATAGTGTGCAGTTTGTTACTTGAATACGCATTTCAAATTCAAGTGGGGTAGCCGCAATAAGAAAACTGAGGATTCCAAAAAAGGTAATAACAATAAACAGAATAAAAAAGCGACGTCGGCAAGCTCTCCTTGGGACCCTTGTAAAATGGCGACAATTCCTCGGAAATCCAAACGCTGATATATTCAATTTGACGCGTGTGCGAACAGCCCCACACCGATTTATTATACTGCCTTTTCCCTGGCACATACAGCGTGCTTATTCCCATAAAATAATCGAGGAAGAAGTTAACAAAGCTCACGCGCGACCCAGGCAAGTAAAAACGCCAGTTGCCGGCGCTTTGTGTTCGGTGAGGGTCACGTGGTGCGCCGCTGGCGCGTTTTTGGTCGCCGGTGCCACCGGCAAGGGCTCGCCGGCGATTGACCACCCGAATTCGTCATTAGTTCGTCTACGGCGTACTGGCGTGAACGGCAAGCACGCGCTCTCGTGAAGTGGCCGCGCCGCACTGAGCTCGGCTGTGCAACCTTTCCGGAGTTTGCCTGAGTGGGCTCTACGGCCAACTGGCCGCTGCGTGCGCTGCGCCGCCACGGGGATGGCTTCTCTGGTGGCGTTTCTTTGAACTACGCCGCGCGAGAGCCAACGGGAGCCTCGTTCCTTGAAACTATGATGCGCGCCAGCCAATGGGAGCCTATCCATTAGATTTCTGCTACAGACGACAGGCTTCGCTCCATTGGGACAGGGGAAGGTGCCGTTTGGCGCGGCTTCAAAAGCTGATGACGTCGGTTCGCTCCATGGGACATTTAATGCTCTCACATTAAAAACTGAAGGTCCGTTATGACGGCGCCCATGCACAGTTGCTGGAGAGCGTCTGTAGACCACTTTCGAAATACTGCCCTCTGTTGGAAGCTGTGTAATCTCTGCACAATGGCGGACGAAAACCGCAACGACACGGCACACTTTATGCGTTTGGTTGAAGTAGAAGAGAAAACACACCCACAGAAAAAGGTGACGAGCGGACGTTGCACTTTCGATGCTCTGTGATTGGCTCGTCGGCTCCGGGGTTTGGCACGCTCTGACGTTCGCTATCTTATGGAATGACTTGCACGTTCCACGATGTCAGCTGTTCCGCCATTGTGCAGTGGTTTTCACCTTCTAATATTAGGCACGCGAATTCCGAAAGGGTTTTATAGAGCGACAAACAGAAACAACCAACAGCGTCACAAGGACAAGCCTTAAACACGTGCAGCATGCACTCGAATGTAAGTACCTATTGCTGGCTTGCAGTGAGAGCTCAGTTCTCGTGAAGTAAGCACGAGTGATCGCAAGCCTGCAAAATATAGACGAATGCAAACAAGGTACTCGGCCGCCAGTGCAAGCCCGCCAAAGCTACCTTCACGCGTATGCGCAAGTCGGGAACCCGTGTTTGCAAACGTTTATATATTCGCGTGCATGCTACACGTGCTTGAGGCTTGACGGTGTAGGTTGTTTGTTTGTCTCTGTTAGTGGGACTTGGGCAATTACTTCGCAACTACTTTTCTTTGATAGCTACCCAACCTGACATAATTCTCGCGTTGAACTTTTCCAGACGGGGTACTTCCGCGGTGGCACCTCGGTCGCACATGAGTTCACTGTTTTCAGTGGTCTTACTTGGCCTTTGTTCATTCAGAACTGTAACCTTTTTTGTTTCACAGTCGTCAAATATCAAGTCCATTCTTAATTTCTAGATCTCAGTGTACGCCATGAAGCGCGAACGACATAAATTCGCCGTTCTGCGACAACGAAGGAGAATACCGAAATATTTGATTAGACAAAACATAAAACTGCATGCCATCAAAAAGTGACACCACAATACATCGTTTTAATCGCTTGCTCAAAGATGCTGCTACACGTAAAAACAAAAAAAAAACATTACAGTCCAGTGGGGAAGGTCTTAGCCTCAGTAAACTGAAAGAGGCCGGTGCACACTTCTTCAACAGTCTCAATATAGACACTTTACAGACGCGCCTGATTACAGCCGCCATTGCTGACCTTCTATTCTCTTACCGAGCTACCAAGCCACCGAAAAGGTCGTTGACGAGACTTCAGAAAGGTCAATGCTGGAGAAGAGAACACAGCACAATCTAAATTGGCAATAACCTGGTCTGCTATGGTAATGATGGAGTGAAGTAAATGGAATAAGAGTAAACAAAAATAAAAGGGATGGTCATGGCGGCGCACATGCACAGCTGTTGCAAAGCGTCTATATTAAAACTACTTTGTGTTTTTTTTTTATTATTATAAATGAGCAAAGAGAGTGTGCGTGCTTCCAAGGAGAGTCAAATACTACGGTGAACATTTGAAATCATCTAGGTGACGAAGGGTGATTACACAGATGCTGCGCAGAGCGAGGGATGCTACGCAGTAATTTCACTTGGCTCCGTTTGTCGCCACGCACGCTTCTTCTGCTCTGCTTCTGCTTCGCCATGTCGTACTTCTCCGCAGTACACGGCTGCGCTACGGGGAATCGAACTCAACGGCGCGGGAGACAGCATGGCCTTCCACATGGCCTCTGAGATTTTTCGCGCGTTGGCTGCGCTCGTCAGGCCATTGCATTTCGCGCGGTAGAGACTGGTATTGCGGGGCGCTTGGTGGCGCTCGCAACCTATCCTAACAACACAACGAAATAGCTGCGAATTCTCATCATCATCATTATCGACGGTCTACGAAACTTGCGAAGGCCTCTCACCGCAACACACAGACATTTGGCAAGAAAAAAGTTGATCGAAATGTGAAAGCTCATCTTTTCGAAGCGCGAAAGGTGTAGAGCAAATGCCCACGATGTTATTTTCAAACAAACTGCGCGTCTAATCATTTTAGTAAAAAATTAGACGTTTACGCTTCTCTGTAATGCGAAATTAGAGCGCAGCTCTTTGGGTATGTTAATTTTGTGAATTTGAGAGAGATTTTGAGAATTTAGAGAAAAATAGAGAATTTGAGAGAGATTAAAGAATATAAACATCGTGCAAAAACTGGAGCAATATGAGCGGGTAATTGAGCAGCATAAAGAGAGCAAGTTAAAAAATAATAGAAAACATTTTGAAGAGCAGAATATAACCGAAAAGAAAACACGAGCTTTTGTTTGACCGGTCACTAGAACTACTAGAAAAACGTGGAAGGCAATGGGCATACACAAATATACGAAAAACAAAAATCAAGAAGACAACGCCGAGTAGGCTCTGCCTCTTTCCATGACCTTGCATCGTCTTTTCCTTGTCCTTGGCAGAAGAAAGCTCTTCGTGTTTATTTGTTTTTGTCTTTTACACCGTTTATCATTTTCCAACTTCTTCGACGTCTCCCGCCACCTGCACAGACATAAACGCGGGTCCGCTACCCCTCGATTCGCGGGTCACAGCTCGCGTAACCGACGAGGTAGCATCGCGCAGAGGCAATCGAGGTTACTTCTCGTTGTCTTCGATATGCGCTAATGTATTCTAGTGTGCTCTTGGGGCACGGCTGAAAAGCGCCCGGCACTCTCGTAGATCGGTTCCTTACCTCCGAATCTCCCAATGGAGGTAGACGCTGCTACTGAGCACGCGCGCCGCTAGGTTTGTCTTCCGAATTCCAGGGTCATTTCCGGTCTGTGTAAGCTAGCGGGGTGGCAGGGTGTGGTTGCAGCTTTCGCTGCCTTGTCAGCTTGCAGGTGAACGGAGTGCACCTACACTCTTTTCTTAAATACAATATTTTATTTTTATAAGGACGGCCTTAATGGGGGCGTATGAGAAATGGAAAGTAGCGTTGCAGAACATTTTAGAAGACGTCAAAATTGTTTCTATTGTTTTCTTGAGAAGTGTACTGAAAAAGTCACGTGAATGTAATTCGTAACGTAACGAGTAAAGCAATTCCGTTACTTTTCAGCAAAACTAATTTGTAACGGTAATCCATTGCATTTGAGGCTCGGTAATTTGTCATTGTAATCCACTGCATTTTGTGCGTAACGGGCATGAGTCTGCTCGACAGGCATCTGGGTCGTGGCTCGTGTCCAATCGATACAATGTCCACAAGAGCTGAACTATAACGATGGCACTCAGCGCGTGTTCTGTGCTTTGCCAACCCCAGCGCGTACTACGATCAACATTGGCGGCAGATCGGCTCCAGATCGCGTAGCCGCTTGTCCTGGCTGCAAGTTGAGGAGGTTAACGCTGCTCGTTTTTCTTGCATATTCTATGCCGACTTCTATTGTGTGGGACTAAAACGAACGCGTGTTTCATAGGTCGCAAACCAGCGTCCCTCGGCGTCTGTCCACGAGCACTCGCAGGGCGTTTGGAAACACACAATGCGACTCGCAGGGGAAACGCGCGACCTAAATATATACTATAAACATACACGTATATCCGATTTCGCTCGCCATGGGCACCGCTCAAAACTGGAGGGCTACAGGTCTGTAACCACGTCGGGAGCATATAGGACGTACCTGCAGCGTTTCCAGCCCTATAGCACATGCGTATGGCGAAAATTGAGGGCAAACACACATCACGTGGCTGACCAGTGGAGGCTTCTCCCACCTCTTTCCACTTTAGCGAAGCGAACGCTGGAGAGGAGTTCACCTCCTCTCCAGCGTAATGTAACGCAAAATTGAGGCTCCATCCTTTCACCTAAAGCGAAAATTTTTTTCTGTTTTTATTGCAAAAATAAACTATAGCATTGCGAACGCTCGTTCTCCGCCCAAGTGTATAGCGCTAGCGAACAGCCCAATCCTTCAGAACCAATCGTTATCTCATTCAAAAGTTAGAAGCGATTTTCTGAAAATTTCAATAGAAAAATTGGGCCTAGCTGTTTTTCGTCCCTTTTCGGTAACCTCGGTCACCATTCTCTCATATAAAATTTGAGAAAATCGCCTATAACTTTTAAATGACATAACGGTTGGTTCAAAAGGCTTTGACATCTGCAGTGGTTCGAACCGCTAGCACTACATTCGGGCGATGAATAAGCGTTTTGCAATGCGTAGGATTTTTATGATTTTGTTTGCGGTGAAAAAGAAAACGTTGTTTGTTTTGGCGGGACACCTTGTGTATTTGACAAGTCGAGGGATAACCGAGATTGTGGGGACCACAGGTGTAGCAAAAGAACCAAGTCGAGTTGAAACTTGTGTATATGCATGAGGATACATTCTAGAGATATATCAACGTTAAGAACCATATTCCTCGACTAAAATTTGCACATTATATTGTAGTTTATTATAATCTATAAAACAATAAATAAACAATGTCTCGACGCACTGGGACGTAGCTAAAAGAAAGAACACGTCAAAGAGAGCACCACAAAGCCCGCAGTCCTAAACCAACTTCGCCCACCCGTTTCCCTGCAGACGAGGCAAGCAAGGAGCGCAACCACCGCGAGGCCGCCACGGCCCGCCCACGCAGACGGTGCGGACGTCCCGCCGGTGCCCCAGCTGACGAAGTAGAAGGCCGAGATGTCCACCATCTGGCGCTGTCGAATCATGCTGGTGAACTGGAGTTCGTTGGCCAGGAGCAGTCTGCAGAGCCCGTGGTCCCTGGCGGTGCCGTTCTTGAGGCGGTAGCCGACCACGTCCTTCCTGTAGACGAACTCGGCTGGAAGGACCTTGTCCGCGGGCTCCTCGGTCTCGACGCAGTCGCCGTACAATTCCATCCGGCGCCGTCGCAGTTCGGCTACATCGTTCTGCATCCGCTCGACCCCGTAGGCGGCGATGGCGTCGTCCAGTTTGGACCTGGAACCAAGTTCAAGACACACGGTTAACCTAGCAACTTGCCATGGCCGGAACGCGTCTTCGACTGGTGTGCTTATTGTCCTATATTGCGTAGGAAGCTGTACCACACACCAGCCGCAGACGCGCTCCATGCAGGCACCATAACACCGACACCTAAATTAGACGTATACTCCTAGACTCGAGGTTCAACCCTCCAGCCTTCAATTGTTTTGAGTGTGCAACCATCTTTGTGTTTAAAGGGTAACTGCAAAGAAAAAAAAAGTGTTTTTTTTAAACAGCCTAATTGGGACAAGCATGTCACGAAACAAATCTTCCGCGAAAAAACAATTTTTTTCTAGCAATATTTACGCCACAGGACGTAATTTAGCCGGAGTCCCAACCTCTCCGCATTTGAAACTCCCGCTCTTTCGACGCCCGCGGAGTGGCTGGTATACGTCACTCCGTGACGTATAGCAGCTACTCTGTGACGTTTAATAGCAACTTTTTGGCGCGCGATTCAAAACGGGTGAAATAGCCGCAAACTAAAATCAGTCCTGCGCAATAAATATTGCTGTAAAAAATTTTGTTTTTGGCGGAACAATTGTTTTGTGACATGCTTGTCCTAATTAGGCTGTTTAAAAATACACTTTTTTCTTTGCAGTTACCCATTAAGGTGTGTTTAGCGTCCTATTCCGCCCCGCATCGAAAGTGGTCCCGAAGTGGAAACAAACGACGTCACAAAAGCAGGGGTGTTGTGCTGTCGGGCGGCGCGACGCTGGCGGTAAAGCGCGAGAAAACGTGAGTGTCGCTGTCGTTGTCACGGCGTCCCAACTCCTGGCTGCCTAAGCTTCCGGGGACTGGAAAGCTGGAGAGAGACTTGCAGCAGAACGGGCGTCTGCTACATCCACCACCGCTGCTGAGACGCCACCAGGATCGCGGCCGGGGACAGCGGCCGTGTTCCAAAATTTGCTCGATCTTAGTGTATAATTTAAGGGTTTAGTATACCCTGACGTTCGAAAGCCTTCCTACGTTCAACGTTGCCCTCTCTGTGTTGTCACGTGACACGACCCGACGGAGTAACTCGGATCTATTTGGACAAGATGTGGAACTCAGCCAGCATGACGTTTCAAGGACGTCATCGGGTGGAAACCTATAGGGACCACCTTTTTGGGCGTGGTAAACAAATCAATAGCGATAGTTAACGGTTCTGAGATATGACTTCCCGGGCATCGGGATACCAAAGCTTAGGCGATGATGTTTTGCTGTGTCGCTGACTAACATTTGTGGATGCCGGAAATCTGTTTCCTGTGATTTCAGAAGGCAAAGCTTCAGATATAAATGGCAACATTTTAAGCACCAAGATAGCTGATTAATAGACCCTTCCCAAAAGTCCGCGCCATCGCCTGTCCGCCATTGCTTGATCCCGAACTTCAATCATGTATTGGACACGAGGGCTGCGTCACAGTTCGGCGAGGACTCGTATCCAATCACAGGCTTCGTCGACAAGCAATGGCGACTGCCAATGTTGATTAATGGTCTTTTGCAAAGGGCATTATATTGTCTTTACTCTGAAGTGTGACTTATTTGGGGACTGATACCTTCCCGAGAAAAACTCGGCTCCAGGGACAAGAAAACGATTTTAAAGCACACTCACGGAGTGTGAACCATGAGGCTGGTCTCTCCATGTCGGCCCTGCTAACCCTAACCAAGACCAAGCGAACAGTGATTTGACCAACTGTTTTTTTTTGTTTATTGTTTTTTGCCATGAGACTAGTTTTGTTGGCGCGCGACAGGGCAAATGCGACTAGTGTGTTTCATGCGCTTTACCCCGATTTTTTTATGCCAACTCCGTTGCCGTTCTCACTAAGCGTACGGCGCATGCGTGACGCCGGTATAACTGTCGTTTACAGGAGGCAGCAGGCACCACTGCACGAAACCGCACGTGTCGTCTCGTGCTCTGCTCGCGCAGACCCGCAGCGGAGTTGTCTTGACTCTTGAGTACAGAAAGACTACTGTTCCCACGATGCATGCCAGCAGTGGTGGCCGTGGTGGTGGCGCAACGAAACTGGCTGGTAATTTACTGACACGGTACGTAACTGTCCAAAACAGCTGACAAAAAAGAAAGCCGAATGGCATGCGTATTCCCCTTGCCCATATAACGTATTTACAGATGCATATGGCAGGCCTTGCCCGAGAAACTCAGCGAGTGTCGATTTTGGAACAATGTATTGCACGTATCACACAGCGCCGCGTTATCCGCCAGTTTATTTTAGAAACGTCCCAAATAACGCCCCACATCCAGTCAACAGTGAAGGTCACTTCACAACGATAGAACGGACTCTAAGACGAACCCGGTCTGGTGCACGTTTTAGGAAGAACTTGCTCTTAGCATCAACGATGACGACTGCGTTCTTTACCGCGAAATAATTAACCAACGTGATCACTCTCTTCCAGCGGCGTCATAAGAGGGGGGGGTTGCAACGGGCGGAGGAAGAGGGGAGGGGTGTTGCGGCGGGCGACGAGCGGGGAGGGGAGGGGGGGGGGGGGGTCGCCGCGGGCCACCGCCCCGGGTGCCGCTGACCCTAGTGACGGCACTGCTCTCTTCTCCAATCTGACCTCGGCAATATATCTATGGTGTAATAAATGACTATTGACGTTTAACATTAACAAATGTAAGAGCATAAAAATTTCCCGTCTTTCTAATCCGCCTGAATACTGCAGTTATAAAATGAACGGTGTCCCAGTATAGAGCGTGTCACTTCGTACAAATATCTCACGTAACTAAAAACGTCTCATGGCATACCCACGTCCCCTACGCCATAAGAAACGCTAACCGCACCCTCGACTACTTAGGTAGCAATCTTCCTCAAGCCCCCTTGTCTCTCAAGTTGACTTTATATTGCACACTCATTCGCGCGAAGCTCATATATACGTCCGCCATATGGGACCCGGCTCAACGTATACTCTTATCGATGCCATAGAATCGGTTCAGAATCGATCTGCGCGTTTTATTCTCTCGAACTATTTTCGTTCCGCTAGCGTTTCACTAATGAAATCTAATCTTGGAATCCCTGAACTACAATTTCGAAAAAAATATTTCGCGTCTTTTTTCTTTTTCATGAAGTTATCTTCTAATATAACTCGTCATTAGAGCACGAACTTCTTCACAGACTTCGTACCTTTCATCTCGAATTGGTCACAAGTTTAAACACATTTTCATGCTTCACCACTTTTTTTTAACATCGATTGTACCAAGTATTTAAAGCCTTGATTAACTCGCTCAAAGAAATAGTCACGGCAAAATGATCCAACCATTTCAAAGCAGAACTGACCTAATTCATTGTTCCCTTTTTCCTAAAACGATAGAAGAGTGGAACCTTCTTCCACAGGACATTGTAAATTCGGCTTCCCTTGTAGAATTGATGAACAGTCTGAGGCACTTGAACAATTATTTTTTTAAACTAGCATTGAATGACACTTGTTGGAAACGTGTGTGCTGGGATTTTGCACGTGCGCATGTTTTCATTGATGACTGCTACAAACAATTTGTACGATTTGCAGTGTTTTTTTTTTTCAATGAATGTGTAACCACGCGAGCGATTCGTTTTGTTTTGTAATTAAATCACTCAATATTTTTGTATTCTCTCTTTTGTAAAGACCCTAAGAGGGGCTGACAGTATCTATATATAAATGAATAAATACATAAATAAATTGCTTATAGCACCACAAATATGGTTCTTGATTCATTCCTACCCAAGGCCAGATCAGAGTGTAACCGCGTTTCCCACTCGATCGCCTCCATTGACGACGTCTCATTCTTCAAGACCGCCATCACAGAACACCTTGCTAATCCTGCACTACGTTAATTAGATTATTTTTGTTGTTGTCGTTGTTGTTCGATTATTATGCTCTTTGTTTATGTATGTTTTAAGCACCTTGTACACAACCCCTCTGTAACTCCCCCTGGGCCCAGAGGGTACCGATATATACCGATATAAATAAATAAACGCAAAGGAATGGACGCTTCTATTCCGTACCCCCCCCCCCCCCCGATCAGCCTTTTTTTTTTTTTTGTAAAGGCCGGGAGGACTGGCGGGTAACTCAGTCAAGACCACTTGTCATTTGTTCGGAATGTCCCGTCGAGGTATAATATTAGCAAAGCAAAAATCTACTTCAAGAAGCCTTCACTAAGTATTCGATAACACAGCGAGCACACACCACGTGCCAGCAAGCGTTGTACCGCGTTCCACGCGGCGGCGTGTGCTTCCAGAACAACTCCGATTGGATACATTTCGTTTCAGTGCATTAATAGGAGAGATAGGAAACGCCCGAATGTCAAGGTGGAGTGGTGGAGTGATTAGCACACCCGACCAGATATTGGGAGGCACAGAGTTATAACCATGGCTCCGCCAAATATTTTGACTTTCGGTGGTTTCGTAGGACTGATTCATGGCACTTTTGATCGCCGTACGTGGTCTATAAAAAAGAAATCATTGAAAATATGCAGATGAACAAACCGTACTTGATCGAATGAATCAAAGTTTTACGAAACAGTCGAAAGTCAAAATATTTGGCGGAGCCAAATATTTAGTATCTCTAAGGCGACGCCAGGACTGACATTCAAATTTCCCCGCACTTTTCCAGCGGCGTGAAGTCACATAATAGAAAACATGCAGATCGAGCAGCGAGGCAGTCTAAAAAACGAAGTGTGTCCCGCTTTGTTCTTTCGTGCTGTTGAGAGAGTGCTGGGGTGAGCTTCCACAACATTCATTTCACACCACGAAATTTCTTGTCTTATAGTATCCGCTGTGAATAAGTTGGGGTGCAGTGAACTCAACAAGTAACAAGTCCTACAACAAGAGGCACCTAGTGGAGCAAGTTCGTACCGGACCACCGGTAAAGGTTTTCGCGGTCTATTCAAATTCTCAGAAAGTTTGAGTAGCAGTTCTATCTTCTATCGCAGGCGTCTTCAAAATCATTCGAGTGTGGGAACCATGATAGTCCGCGTCCGAAAGGTCAAGGGTCCACCGTAGGCGAAGGGGGTCTACATTTTTGGGGATTTGGGGTAATAAGAAGCAATGGCGTTTCTCGTTGCAAAGCTCTTCCAGTAACAAACCTGAGACTTTCCAGAGAAGGTACCTCGTTCTCTCAGCTTTTTGTCAACTCGCCGTTTTGCCCTTGGCATATTTAGCTTTGATTTGCTTCTACGACTACTTTGAACCAACAGCTGACATGATAACAAGGTTTAAAACGCCATCGTGCGGGCATTTTTCAATAGAGCGACAACAAGTTCACCGCCGTTTCCCTGTCGCACAATCCACTCGGCTCAACAATGCTCTTCATATAACAGTTTTTGCTTTCCTGGCGATTTTGATAGCAGCATCAAAAGAAAAGACTTATATTTTTATGGTATTTTTGACGGCTAGAAGCCCGAACTCATAGCTTTATATTTGGCCATTGCTCCTGCTTTGCGAGAGTTCGTGCAGCTGAGGTGCATCCTTGAGCACAGATCTCGCGCTTGTGGCCTGTACAGTAGTGGTATGGTCGTGCAGGTTATTTACATGAGAAAGGGTTGAGAGGAACATATTTATGCGAAGAAATACTTAGTCCAAAATAATATAGAATAGTGCAGACTATGTTAACACGTTGCGAAGCAGAGCTCCCTTTCGAGCGGAAATGAATCGACGATATGGGACTGATTTATGGCCCCTGTAGCGCTCGAAGCATGGGAACGGTAAAGCCCCTTGAGAAGGGCGTTTTAGATGCGGAGCATCTCTTGCTCGGGTCTATGTCCCGCGGCGTTGACGTTGGCGTCGCAGTCCGCACTCACACTACGCACGCGCAACTCTCCTCCTTCCCTCTTTCCAACAGCTGCGCGTTACTCTCTCCGCTCTCTCTCTACCAGCTGCGTGCACTGCGCGTTCGTTCGCTTCTACTCACACCGCGCGCGCCCGCGCAACTCTCCTCCTCTAGTGTCCTCTCCTTCAAGTGTGAAAAAAAATAAACGGCGAGGGGCGAGCGTTCCAAGTTTCTGTGGCGCCATCTCTCGACGTCAGCACGCAACTGACTCTTTCCTCGGAACCAACACGATGCTCCGCATCACCCCATGGTTCCCCTCGGGAAGATGGTGTAATTTTTTACAGCCATTGTTTCCAACCATTGTTGTGGAAACGAGCAAGACACGTGCCACGAGCGGGCGCTCGGCCGACTTTCGCTTCCGAGGGCCGCTCATTTCAGTGCTGCGCCACCATTTGCTTCCGCTCGAGACACGGGCCTCGTGCAGTGCGCATTTGACGCTACTTGCAAGACAAACGCAAACACATCGAGGGGCTTAAGCGACCGGAAGCTCGCAGCGACGGGATGCTTGCGGGCCACGGTCCAAGGAGTAGTGGGCCGCGTGTTTGAGACCCCTGCTCAACCATGCAGGTCCAGTATATTCAGGGGTCCTGAAACTCTTCAATATAGAGGAACGATATGGCGAGGAAATCGAACTATAGGGTGCGCTCTGAGCCGTCTGTTGTCCCCACACCTCGGTGTTTACCCAACACTAGGCTTTGGATATGACCGCAGACCCTGTGGGCAGTTAGTTAGTCAGAGTTTTGAGAGTAAGGAAATCAAAGGAAGTGTTGCTGAGCCGAGGGCTCGGTATGTCACCTTTGTTTTGGGGTAGGGGAGAGGGAGTGAAAGAGACAGGAAGAAGAAGGGCGGTTGCCCCAGAGTCGCGCCGCAAACTCGCGCCGCCGCGCCACGCCAGCCGCGCGAAGTCGCCCCCGCCGGCCGAGCAGAGCAACCTGTGGGCATGTCCACGTCATCGTCTTTATAGAGCGCGGGGCACAGTGTAACGTAAAAATACTAACAATAGACGAAGTGACGCTTACGGTGCCGGATCTCTCCCGAAAGCAATCGTCAGAGAATGCGAGCTTGACCCACTTCAGCTTTTGGGCAGAGAGCTGGGCATATGCACCGTATATATGCATACTGCCTTGTTCATGCAGGCCGGTGTGGTATAAAAGAGCCCCTCCTCCCCATCGGGCGACCGGAGGACACGAACTCCAGCCGAACGATGACGCTGCGTTCGGTTACGTCAGCCGAGCGCCGAGTCACTGTTATTTGTTGTCCCCATCCGTGTAGTTCTAACGTTAGCCGCTTGGGGCTCCATGGTCTGATCTTCTCTCCAATCTCTCTTGAATGTTAGCTAAGTAACTCTTCCTGGTCTCGGCAGTGATGCAATAAAGCACAGCGGAGGTCTACATACACACTGTAAATCTAAAATGTACATGCTAAGGCATATATAGGAGGTTATGGTCAGACTGTCAACGTTGACCCAGTCCTGCAGTGTGAGAACCCGTGCAGTACGTGTTGTGCGACAAAGGAATAGGATTGACTGACCTGAAGAAACTGTACAGCGCCACGTCGACGAAGTTAACCGTGAGGATGGCCTTCTGGACCACGTGCGGAATCCGACTGGGCAGGGACTGTGGAACGCGGACGTTCTGCTGGAAGCCGATCACGTCACTGAGGTTCCAGCAGAGCGCGTTCTTCAGCAAGATCAGCGACTCGTCCATGCGCTCGGCCACGAGGACGAAGTTCATCGCGGCGTCAATACGGCGGATGAAATGGACAATCTGGCGCGAATCGTTGAGGTCACTCTGTGTGAGACCGAGGTCGAACGCCATCTGGTTGACTCCGATACGTCCATACTCGGTGCGTTTACCGGAGAGGTAGGAAGTGAAGTGGCCTTTTCGAGTGGTGTTCTGCAAAGACGAGACTGGTTGGTACCCAAAGCCGGGGCCAAGCTGCTCACACATCATACAAAGACAGTCTCCAAACACGAATCACCGCAATATCCGTGGTTCGAATGCCGCGTGCCCAAGTGTCTCACTGAACTCATTGCCATGAGGCATTCGAAGCACGGATCTCGCGGTGACTCGCACTCGAAAGTCAGCGCCAAACAAACCAGAGAACAAAACCGAAATGTCTGTTGTTTTTTCTGCGTTTAGTTTGAGTCTGTATTAGCTCATTATTTCGCCTGGATTAACTCATTATTTAGCTTACATTTTTTTCTTGCTTTTTTATGTGGCGAGCGACGTCAGAGGTATCCCATACAATAAAAGTTATTTTGCAAAACGGATTATTCCTTGCTGTAAAAGAATCAAGAAAATACCCAATGAATCGATCGTCCATACCTCTCACTGGCGAATGCTTTGATAGTTGCGTTTACATCAACTGATGAGCGTATTGGGGAAGAGAGCAATAGCGGTTCGGGAAAGAAATCAGTCATTTACCCAGACTCGTCCCTTGTCCTGGCGATGGCAGAAGTTGAGTTCATAACACCGAAGATAACCGAGTTTCTTTGGACGCAAAGGTGATACTGCCTATCATCTTCGGCACATTAATAATGTATCCTTTTTTGTCCTGTTATTCCAGCACCGTCTTTTGCTCGTTTAGGATGGACAGCGTATTGGCAAAGTACTTCCGTTACATCATGGTTAAATACTCTATGTACAGCTTCAGAGTTCACCACAGTGGAAGAGGCAAGCATGGTCGTAAATTTCTGTGAATGAGGTGAAATCGCTAATCCTGACTAGCAGAAATTCAATTTTGTAGCACGTACTGCCATCTTTTGCCACGTGGTGCCTCCAAGCTTCGATTTCGGCATTTCACGAAGAGGAACAAACAATTCGTAACGATGCAGGGTCGGTTATACGACCGCTATACATTCTTACCGCAAAATCGTCGATGTGGATATCTTTGAACTTCAGGTGGGCTGCCAGGGACTCCGAATATGGCCATCGGTTCTCTCACGATCGTGAAGAGAAAGACGTTGCTATTGATAACGCTGGCGTATTCTTCGCGAACCGAGAACCGACTGTGGTGCGCCAGCATATGGTACCGCTGGCCATACATGCCCAGACTGGGTACCATGTTCCTGTTGAACGGCTCCGGGTGGCCGAGGTACACGTCCTTATTGCCTATGGCGAAATTTAGGTTCTGGTGTAACCGTAGCGGAACAAAATGTTCTGCACCGATGAACTGGCACATTTGTGCGTCTTGATAAAGGCCACGTCGTTGACTCCCTTGCAGCCGGTGTGGATGCTGCAGAGAAATACATGTACCTGCGTAAATACTTTTTCGAATTATGCATAAATGCGGCAGCTAACAAACAAGTACCCAATCTTTCGGTAGATGGTGAACGTCACCGAGACTACCAGGAGGTACATCAGCAATTTCACCGTACCGTACTTCCTGTACACCCTCTTCAAGGATTGCTGTGAGAGATAACATAAATACAGTTACTAGCTGTTCGGTGAGAGATTGCGAGACATTTATGTTTACCATCATCCTACGAGGACATAGAAAAGGTGTCAGGTAGAACCAAGGGTAGAACGAAGATTCGACTGATTCGACCTCGATCTCACCGCGTGCAAGACACGAGGCACGAGGTGACAAATGGTAAAGTAGTTATCTTGAAAAGAAAAAAAGATAATCCGCCAAAACATATGTATCTTCCTTTCTAACCAATAAAATAACCAAGATATAAAAAAAACAGCGAGGAATTTTTCTTGTAGAGGTTTTCTTCGCCACATCACGAGCGTGGTTTACTGAAATTCGGAGTACACATTGGTACCGCCAGGATTCGTTTTAAGCGTCTGCGTGCTAAACCAAACGTGCAACTAAAGTCTACCATGGTTTATAAAAGATACCTGCGCAACCAGAATATAGTGCACAAACATTTTGCTCGAATATTCAACACAAAAAAGCACAACTATAAAAAACTGCTTAGTATTGGTGAAACAAAAATTTATCTCGTTTACTAAAATATTTTTTTCAACTTTAAAAGTATATGTGATGGAAAAGTGATATCGGGTGCAAATAATAAAAATGGCGGAGTGATACAGGTTGAAAACATCAAATCGGCCAAATCGGCATTGAAGCAAGATGGCGATCTGTGCGAGCCGTCGACTCCCAGAGTGAAGCCGTCGATGGGTGTGTTGTTCGCCCAAACCGGACGCTAAAAAACATTTCAACTCGGTGCACCGCCTCTGACACCATGGACGGAGACGCGGGAACGAAGGATGCCGACGTCAGGGCCGAGAACGAGTCCCTCAAGCTCGAAATCGAGCGCCTCCACCGAGAGCTCGCCCAGACTGACGCCACTGCAAGATCCAGTCGGCTCAATACGGGCCTCGTCCTGCTCGACGAAAAACAGGCCCTCCAACAGAGATGCGACGACTTGGAAGCGATCTGCGACACCACGAAACACGAGCTGGACATTGTTAAAGAGGGTAACATCACCACAGCTCTCTGACCGCGGCTCGCGAGTGTAGGCGTGGTGGGTGAACCGGTTTTTCGCAGCGCTGGCGTACGATTCTTTTTCACGTCATCATCGGGAATTCTTTCTCGCAATGTTTCGTAAATGCAGCTGCCTTTCCGTGAAACCTACGAACCGCTGTTCGAGTTCGATGACTGGAATTCGTCAGAAATGGGGACACTCTCCCCGTGTGGACGTAGCGGCGTATTAGGGTTAATGCGTGCGGTGTCAAAACGCTTCATTTCCTGGTCTCGTAGGGTTTGCGTGTTCGCTTATTTTGGAAACGAAGGCCGTTTGTAATCACACGCCTACGCGCCGTAACGCCGCCTGTTTGTGTGTTTTGTTGGGAACCGTAAGCTCATTTGGTCGAGTCCCCGCGAACTGCCCGCGCTGGAGGTTTGCATTTAGTTTCATTCATTTTATCCGCTCCTACGGTGGTGATAACAAGACGCTTTTTCCCACACGTGAGATAGGGGCCTTCGAAGACAGTCGACTGAATAGCCGGCTCCTGCGATGTAAATGCCCTCTTATCTTCTTTTTCTTGTTTTTATAATATGAGCAACATATTCTTTTAAAAAATTTTTAACAAGTCTCAGACATGTGCATTTGCAACCTGAGGAGTAATGTTTTTATCGTGGAAATTTGTCATTTTTTGTTTAAACATCGTTAGACCAGCTTTTTTTTTTTTTTTTTAATAAACAAGAGAGTCAAGACGATTTTTTTTTCTTAATCTGTGCAATTGTTCTTGCGTAACGGTATCGCACAGATGTAAAAAATTAGGTTTCATTGCTAAGAGCCAGCGTTTTTCGAAGAGAGTGAGTGCTAATTCATGGGCATAACCTGGACATTGTTTCTGCCAGGTATTATATGTGTGGACAATGACACCAAATCTGTTGACCCCAAAACAACAAACTCTTCCTCTAGTTTAGTCTTGTTCTTGGATGAGACCAAATAGAAAAGTTGGTTGTCAGTGTTCTGTAAAGTGCATCTAAAAAGTACTTGAAGTAAAGTACAAAGTAAATGAGAGGTTATGTACTTCAAGTAAAGAAGTATGTACACTGCAAACAACATACTTCAAGTAAAGTACTACAAATTCAATGTACCTTCAAAGTCCCTTATGTGTCACTTATGTGCCTCTTTATGTGTGTCTCAAAGTCCCTTATGCGTCTCCACTTTCTAAATGTTTAAAAGCACCAACACGCTAAAATTAGTACAAGTTCAACATACAAGTACTTTACAACAATCTTTCATGATGCCCTCTCATTCACCTATACAGAGTTTTTTTGTTTGTTTTTTGTACAACTGGTGTGCTCTAGGGGCAGTTATAATTGGATATTGGGTCAAGTCAAGTGGCCACAGAGTAGTAATTTTCTGGAAATGGCATCAAATGCAGAGGTCCTCCGATTTCTGAATCTGGCTCCACTCAGATTGGTCGCACCCAAGGGTCCTAAATGTACTCAGGAGAGAGCGCGACGTCTACCCCGTAGTTTCCGCAAGCAAGCCCTTCGTGGAGGAGCATCCTCTCCTAACAATTTTAACCCTCGCCATTGCGCTGACCGAGCCAGAAGTAGCGAGAGCTTGAAATCGCTGCAGGAAAGCCACCACCAGTACAAAGGGAGCAATGCCTTGTCTGCTGGCATTTGCGGTGAGAGTACGATATCTAGTGATGTGGTAGCTGTGCTCATTTGCGTCACACTGTGCCAAAGTGCTTACCCTGTGACATCCAGCTACATTCAGCCCAAATGTGAGGAATCCTAGCCAACATTGTGCCAAAACTTGATTTCACTCTATTAACACTGAAGGTAAAGGGCTCAGGCCCCGCTTCATATCCAGGTTGTTATCGTAGGCCTGTGGGAATTTTCCGACCTTTCGATTTTAGCCCCAAATTATGTACTATCCTATTTGATCTCTCTGTCAGTGTCAAACGGTCGCAGAGCCTCGAATTTAGCAATATTTCTTGTGTTCCTAGTCTGCTCCGATGCATAAGTGTGCTTCTCACCGCACTCCTGTGTACTGCAGTGAAGCGGCAACTGCAAAGTAAGCATCACAATTTCGCTTATCTTGCTTCATCGCAGTGCATCAGAGTGCTTAAAGGGGCCCTGCAATCATAATTAAGCGTCCACCTTTTTTGCGGTTTCCACGTCCCTTGGGGTTCGGGCAAGCCAGCGGGCACGGAGAGAGTCACTAAATATCAGTGCGTCATATTTTAACCGGACGACGCGGAAACCTCCTCCACCGACGAGAGCGACCCGCGGTACCGAAAGCGCGCAAAATGTGACGTCTTAGGTCCTGGGCTTACTACTGGTCAGAGCCGCTAAAGCTTTTTTTTAGTCGAGATACAAAATATAAGTGTCGCGAACCGTTTCAAATATGTATGAAAGTAGTTTTTGTTCAGTATTTTAGATCAGAAAAGAAACAAATGCAGTTTATAAAGTACGGAAACAAGAAATGACCCGTCGACATACCCGCCACCAAGCAGCGGAAAAAGCGGCGCATATTAGAAAGGGCTAGTGGGATGAGGCGCCGATGAACGGCGAGCGTAGAAAGGTCCCGGAGCGTACAAAGGCCATTTGGCGGTATGGCAGCGCGAAGTGGCTCCCGTCCTGTACTGGTCTTTACCCCGTGTTTGCTGTCGTTTGTGGCCAATGAAGTGTTATGCCGAAATAGTCTTTAATCGCGCAGCAAATGCAATGCGAGTCGCCCTGGCCGCCCGCTTCATACAGCCTATCCAACACACGGTTTAGTGGCGCCCTCTCGAGCCGTCGACACGAAGTGCGGCAGCCGTGAGCGCTCGATGAGCTCACTATACCTCCTCTAGTTCACGGCCACTCAAGCCAGGACCTACGACGTCATGAAAGCGGTTATTTTTTGCTTGTTTTTGTAATTCTAATTTTCCTATAACTTTTAAAATAAAGCGAATTTTGCGAAAAGAAAAGTTTCATTAAGTTACTACGTTCAGTGCGCTTAGGTTCGGTGCAAATTAAAAATCAGTCAAAACGCTGTTGCAGGACCCCTTTAAGGGAAAGCATTCCCCCAGAGTGGGAAGTCAAACATGCAAGCGTCGGGTAAATTAAAAAAGGAACTTTGTGAGTGTTAATGTGACAGCTCTTAGTTGCAGTAAAAGTTTCTGAATTAAACCGTGGTTATTATTTATGATAGACTGGTATTCTGACAATATATTTTTTCAAATTCGGGACTCAGCGAGGGTACTCACAAGAAAATATATATGAACTGCTCTATAGGTTTATTTTTATTTGAACTTTCTTGTTTAGTTGTCACACTTATATATGTTTTATTTCTTTGATATAATAGTCAATATAATAAATTAAAATCAGCAGAACCCATCCTTTGGGAATGATTATCTACGTTAATGCGAATAGCATCAAACGGTGCGGAGTTATGCGCGTTCGTCAGGTGGCCGGCACACTCTAGATACGCCAGCCCACTCTTGAGGCGATTCTAAATTTGTTGACACTTTCACAGCCCTGCGCACGATCTCCGCAGCCCAGCACGTGCGTTTGTGTCACTTAGGAAGGCGAGCAAAGCACGCGCCATACGCACAAACACTCAAAATGGTACCGACCAGACTTTCTGGCGTCTCAGCTAGTCTCAACCAACGGTACTCTAAACGGTTGTTTATATCTTTACCATAGGACGCGCTTTACAGCGCTGTCACAGCTACCGGTGCGCGCGCGTTCCATGCACGAGGGCTCATTCCGCTCTCGTGCTAAGCCTCACGAGAGCGGAATGAGCCCTCGTGCATGGAACGCGCGATGGTAAAGATATAAACAAGTTTTTAGAGTGCTTTGAATGACTGCCTTCATAGCTCTGTGGTTAGCGCGTCTGCCTGCTGATCAAAGGGTCAACGGTTCGAATCCCGCCGGCGCCGGTCTTTTTTATTTATTTATCGACCCGCGGCGTAAGAGGTTAGATAGCCAGATAGATAGATAGATAGATAGATAGATACATAGACGAAAAGTGCGTGAAGTATCCAAAGAATGCTATTCGCATTAAAAACTAAATTATGTGAAGCAGTAGAAGGAAGCTTGGGAATAACCTTAGCAACTGGCTGGATGGTTTTAAGGAGGCATACTTATTGTTCACTTACCAATCTCTGTTATAATGAGGTTTTACGCACAAAATGTAAGGGATTTTCATAATTTACAGAGAAATGTGTTTTTTTTTTTAAATCTGAGTTAGGAATTTCTGTTTTATTACAACCCTTAGAACCTGATTGAAACATCAATTTGTGTGCTCAAGATTATTCTAACCATATTTTAGTGAAATATGCTATTTGGTTTACATTTTATTTCATACCTAAAATGACCATTCGCAGCAGTCCATACTGTCTTTCATTGATCAGCATCTTATTGCCATGCCTAGTGCTTCTATGTGCAACTAAACAGCTAGTTCTGTGTTTGAGGAAATCAAGCCTGCCTTTGCACAGAAGTGTGAAGGCAAAGCATGCACGTTTTTTTGTTGGATGTGCCAACACACATATCTTAACATTAAATATTCACAGTGGTATGAATAATAATGAAGTTTGTGCTTGTTCTCCAAAAGTACTTTTGGCTGCTCCAAAAGGTGCTACAAAATTACTCAGGTCAATCGCATCACTGGATATCCCTCCCAGTATTTGTTCGGAGTTGACAAAGAGTAATTTTGTGATGCAACTTAACAAGACCAGATTTGGGGAATGTACTTTGAAGTTGGGGAGTTGTACTTTTCTCGGAAAGTATCAGAAAACATACATTAAGTAAAGTACAAGTACGTGCTTGGAGAATGTACTTGAAGTAAAGTACAAGTTTTCTAAACCTACGTGAAGTAATACCTGAAGTACAATGTACTTCAAGTTCTTCCCAACACTGTTGGTAGTGACGACAGTTGTTGTACCAGTGAATGTTTGCTGCTGGGTACAACATCGAGCCTTCGCTGTGGGTACTCTGCCCCGTGCTCGATTCAGGGGGTAATTGAAAGAACCCAGTGCACAGGTGGTGTTTTGGGTAAACACCGAGATGTGTGGAAAACAATTTTCGACTGGTAATGGGTGCTTATCGAAATTCAGTCTGGTCACTTCGATGACTATCAACCCTCAGGTGACTCAGTCATCATCTGATTGTGTAAGATCTGTTGCATGCTAATGGCAGTCTTTTGGTGGTTGATGAAGAAAGGGATTGAAGACAGGCACTGAAGTGGATAACACGAAGCCTGTGCATTCCAGACGTTGGCACAATGCCATGCACGAATTGGATACAAGCTCTGCATTTTTGTTCGTTTCAGACTTGAGTCCAATCAATCAATCGATGCACGCTCGACCCACAAGCCCCTTGATGTGGTGAATTGTTTTATCAAGGAGTGTACTTGGGGTCAGCGTTTGTAGAGTCTGCCACTCTGTTTGTCACCATTGAAACTGTAACATACCAGGAAAAAACTGATTGGCAAAGACATTCTCATCAGCCATTGATGTAAGAATGGGACGGTGCCCGATGAAAGTCTATAATTTTACTTTCATTAGTATGACAAAAAGTTGCTGATCTTAGAGCCGCAAGATTACATTGAAGTTTGGAAAGAGTATTTGTCCAGAGTTTGTTGCTCCTAAACTGAGTGCACATACAGTGAAACCCGTTTAGAACGAACCCACGTACAGCGAATTATTCTCAATATCGAACTCACGGAAAATTTAAATAAAAATGCATGTAAAAAGTACTTTTTATAACGAACTACATATTGGCTATATCGAACTTTTCCCCCGGGAAGGCTTCCAAAAATGTGCAAACAATCGTCTTCTAGTCGGTCCCTTCACCTAAAAAATAATCTAGGAAAGAAAGAAAATTCCAAAAGCTCACACAGCGAACAAAATTGACAAAGAGAAGTGATTCAGAAGGGGAGAAAGCTAAAAAAAAAAAACACTGCACGACACACACACAAAAAAAGAAAACCTTCATCCCAAAGCGGTTGCCTACGAAGAGAAGTAATTAAGAAGGGCAGATGAGAAAAAAAAAAAACTCTGCACGCATGCAACAACAACAAAAAAAACACACAGAAAAACAACACTTTTTTGGCGCTTTGTTACAAGGTGGAAGCGAAGAGATCAGAGAGAAAGGGAAGCTCTCGCCTTACAACAAACGCATCGTGAAAGTTCGTTGTAAATGTCAAGTGAAAACGTGTTTTTGTTTGTAAACAAGGTGTTAGTTAATTACACCTATTCAGACAGGGTCCCAAAGTTTTCAAAGAAAACTGTTGAAGGGACCCCTTGGTAATAAAGGGTTAGTCAGCGATCAAGTTGGCACCATTATATATAAAAGAGAAAAAATTGGAGAAAAAAGGATGGATTTGCTATATCGAACTACTTGCTATATCGAACTGATCGTAGCGTTTCCTGCTGTTCGTTATAAACGGGTTTCACTGTATCAGCTGCTACAACTTAATGCACTCTTCGTGGGAAAGTATTCAGTCAGTTTTATAACTTCAGAACACTGACCCAATTTCTTTTAACTTTATTTTATTGTAAATGAAAAAATTCATAAATTTTTGTTTTTGAGTATGCAAATTTTTACTGAAACAATTACTGTATTATCCAGATGTTTTTTCTCATGGAAAAAATTGCCTTTCTCGCTCTCATTCAAATGAAACAGCATTTGAAAAAATCGGATGGCTCATCTAAGAGCTATCTACGGTATGTAATTAGAAAGTTTAAAAAAAATGTTTCGGCAGATATTTCACCTTAACATGACTTGGCCAGGTGTGATGGCCTTGTATTCTTTTTACCACTCGCTAGCATTGCTCCAGGTTCCTCAGTTTTATTTCATTCTCAACAGCTTGGCTTCTAGTTCGAGAAGAGTGAGCGATGTCAGGAAGTTACTTAAAAGTGTCAACAACTCCTGACAGCTGTCTTTGAGATGGGACTTTATGAACAGCAGAGCAGTAAAGCATCTTTCCCCCCATGTGTGATAAAAGAAAGCTCAATGTTGGTCAAAATGACGAGGCATTGAAAGCATTATTGACGACATCGAGTTCTCCTAATTATCTTGTCAAATGGCAAGAGGTATCCAATGATATTGAGACTATACAGTATGGGAGGTAGGAATTCAGAGTAATTTGAAAATGGGAATGGAGCGTTAAATTGCAGTGCCTACAAGCACATCTGTTAGCTGCTGGGGAATAGTTGATGGCAATCCTTTGGACTTAACGTTGATGCCATGCCGTATCAAGTGACTGGGCTGTTGCATTTTTTATTATTTTTTTTGAGGGGGAGGGGGCAGTGTTAATGTGACAAAGGATCCTTGAGATGTTGATCAGCAGTGAACATATCTTCTATTCACTGTAACGCATTGCAATCATCCAGCTGGAATAGACTCTGATGTCAGGACATATTCTGTAATTGTTTTCTCCAATCGTATTGAACCAAATTAGGATAGTGATTGTGTAACATAATTGGGGATCTTGGCTTGCAGCATTTATTTGTCTTTAAACTTTGCAGTATGAATCGGCATATACAGGATGTTTTTGTTTTGTTTTTTTTCTTTTTAGGCTTAACAGATATGTTTTAAAAAAGCTGTGAAAGCTACACTTATGTGGTTTGTGCAGGTGAATTATAAGGCCACGGGGACATAGCATAGGGGGATAATCGTAACGATCAGTCGGCTAATTAAGTAAAATTGCTTGATTATATCTTTAATTATTGAAAATAGACATTAGGTTCCAATTAGAAATTTGCTGAGCGTCATCGAAAACCACTAAAACTGTACTTTTAGAAATACTTTGAGCACGTGGGAAGTGTAGTGGTGTGCTAAGGGTACCACTTGTGCAGCTGGTACAAGGCTGGAGCCATAATAAGAGAGGAAATATTGTGCCGGCACATTATCGCACCGGTAGCCTCGCTCCTGCTGCACAAGTGATAACTCCGGCGCACTACTGCTCTTTCATGCAATCAAAGTCTTTCTAAAATTGATTTAGTGGTTTTTGATGATGTTCAACAAGTTTCCTAATTGGAACCATATGTCGATTTTCACTAATTAAAACAGTCAATTAATAAATTTTGCTTAATTAGCTGACTGATAGTTACAATTAGCCCCGATACTATGCCCCCTTGCCCGTATAACTCACCTGCACAAACCACATAGGTGTAGCTGTCACAGCGTTTTTAAACAATTCTGTTAAAGGGAAACACTGGTCGAAAACATTACCAAAATAAATAACTGGTAGGCTTTAGTGTCACGAAATATGATCACAACCGAAATATTATGTTAATGTTAAGCCAAATACTGCACATAAAACCGATTTTAAAGATGCAACCAGCTGCTGTTTAGCGGGCGGCAGTATGTTAGCTTTTGGTCAAGAAACACTGGCACACCACTCTTGTGATCGTCACGTATGCGGCCGTACGGCTGATGATCAGTGTTGCCATCTCTCAAGCAGATAGTTTGGTTTTGTCGTAGATGCCGAGACCAAACTTCGAGTCGTGATATTTATAAAACTACTCACAATATTGAAGAAAAAAGAGTTATACCTAGTAATTTAGGGATACTGCTTAGCTGAAAACAGTAGCAATCTCAAATGAAAAAATATTGACTGGGGTTGCCCTTTATCTTAAAAAAACACCCTGTATTTTGTATCGGTGCCGAACGCCGTGAACTTGTGGTGCTGCAAGATTAAGTAACAGACTAGCAACGCATTATAAAACATTAACCAATATAGGGAATGTGTTGTCGCTATTAAACTAACCAAAAAATGTGTAATGGAATGTTACAAATGATGGGGAGAACAGCATGGGACATCGATTTTTACAGTACCAAAAGTATAGCAAACAGCCAAGTCCCATGAACACTGTAGTACTAACTATAAAAAATGGAGAGGCAACCAACTGTGAGAGATGACATGAACAAGATTCCAGGCACAAGGTCCTAGCTTTGCAGGCTGTTTTATTGTCCGAAATCTCCCCTATAAGATGAGCATTTCTATCATTTTGTGTGACCTCTTGCCCACAGCAAAAAGTGATCAGTCAAACTTGCAATTACTCTTAGCTGTAAATTATTTTGTTAGGTTACATGATTACTCAATGCTACAAAGTAGTTTAAAAAAATTTAGAACAATCTTTTTAAGTGAAGCACAAGACTAAACAATAAAAAATACATTAGAAGTTTAGAACTAGCAGTTGCCTCTTTTATTACTTCATGCTAATTTTTTTGTGGTTTGCTATAGATCTTTTTTTAAATTTGTGTTGTTTACATTAGAGTTAATATCTTCTCCTCAATTATGCATTGTGGAAGCAGTTGGTTAAAAAGTGCAGTACTTGTCAAAAGGAAGGTGACCCGTTTAGTACTTTATGAGACAAGAAATCACTTTCCAAATGTAATTGATTACTATAATAATTGAATTCATCATAAAAATGTCTATTGTGCTTATCCTGTTTGCATATTATTATCAAAATTAGCATAAAAATGTTTTAGTGTAATGGTTTCAAATGGGTAGGGGACTGGTGTAAAAGAAATAATAAGAACAACAGCTAATTTCTCTCCCCAAAAAAAACACAAAACAATGGGATTTTTTTTTTTTGCACGTAATTGTCAATATAATGCTTAACAGCAGAAGTTTATTTGCACTTTTCGCCATTCTGACAACCGGAAGTGTGGGATGCAGTTCACACCCTGTTGAGTCGAGATCTCCGCGCACTTTCCTTTGGCAGGCCTTGGCCAAGGTGCAGACGAGCCAGAAGGTCACCACAACTACTGGCATCGAGCAGGAGGAGAGCCTTCTCCAAGAGACTGCAACCAAAGAGGCGTCGCTCACCTCTTCTCTTCAGGAGCTGGAAAAAGAGCTGAAGCAGGTATGTGCACTCTGTGCCGCCTACATAGAGAAGCACGAATTGTGCAAGCATTAGCCAGAGCTGTTTAGAGCGCAGCTCTTAGGCGCCCGTTTCCGGCTTGAGTGGTGCGCCGTCGGCGTCAGCGGAACTGCGCGGTGCATTATGGGAAACCTCCCTGATGCAACGCGTGGGGAGGAAGGAAGGGGAGGGGGGGGAGGTTTTATGAATGGTGATATCACTTGCCTGCACAACGGGTAGCTGGCATCTCCCCTCCTCCTCCTCCTGTCCTTCTCCCTCCTCCTCCTCCTGTACTTCTCATCCCTCCTCCTCCTCCTCCTGCTCATTCCTCCTTCCTCGTCCTCCTCCTCAGGAGCTGCACTTAATTCGGCGTTACAGGAAGCTGCAAACGTCTTGCATTTGTTTTTATGCATACTTCAAAAGCCTGGTTGGAACAAGGTTATTCCTCAAATCAGTGGTTCGAGGTGCAAGCGCTCTCTAATTGTCTTCAAAATACTTCACACCCCAGAAAGCTTGTTATTGTTTGCTCAAATAGCTAGGATTAGCTATTCGAGGCTAATCCTAGCTCAAAGCTAATCCTAGTTTGCTCAAATAGCTAGGAAGCTGTTTCGGAGATTGTTTGCTCAAATAGCTAGGATGGTCAAATACTACCCATTTAATTTTTAGCCGCAGAGTCATAGATTAGCCGAGAATGACAAACCGTATCGTGCCGAAACTAGGGGATCACACGAGAGGAATGTGACATTGGAGATAAGGCTTCGTTCGCCCTCAGCAACTACTACTCTATGTTCAAAGTTTTAGATCATCATGTTTTGGGTGCTTCAGTGGTTTATAAAAAAAAAAAAGAAAATTCCGTTAATTCTGAGACGTATACTAATGAAGAGGTATGATCTTGAGTCTCGAATATTTTTTCGATATGATGGGCTCTTGTGGGTAGTATTTCCATGAAAGTCTAGGTGTGCTTTCGATGTCTTGCAATCAGGAAGGCCTTGAACCTCCTCTTAGAGTATCATGTATTCATTTCAATATATCAATTAAAGTATCATTTGAATATGTTGTGAGGATATGTGTCGAGTTAAGTTCGGTTCACACAGCACCGTCTGCTCACGTTACGTTATGTTACGGATGCTTACGTCTACTTGCGTCGAGAGTCACCGACACACCTGTGCTTCTTATCAAGCGTGGCATCCAGTTCAGGAGTTAGCCACGTAACGTTTGAGGCAGCGAACATTCGGGTGACCTATAACGTAAGAAACGTAAGCGAACGCTCCCTGTATGAGCGGCTCCTTTATGAGCACAAGTCTCCAAGACATGCGTGCTTCATGTGAAGCGTAGCAACCAATCAAGGAGCTACTCCTCGGATTGGTTGCCACATTTCACATGCATTCCTCGAGGCGGAAACCAGCAAAGTGACCAGGACATCTGTTCTTCATTGTATACTGAGGTATACGAAGAACAGATGTTTGTTGTCACTATGGCTGTACCTTTGGTGTTGGATAAAGGCACTGATATGCAGCTTTGTGAGTTGGTATTAAAAAAGCACAAATTCTCAAAATACAATTTTAAAAAATGAACTACCCTCCCCCCCCTCGCTTAAAAAAAAAAAAAGAAGAAATGTTTGGGCCAGTTATTTATGTTTTGAGACACATTTTAGGTAAGGGCAATTTCGAAGTACGCTCCTATTTCGAGACAATGACCCGTAAATAGAGGGATGTCCTAGAATCGCTCAATCAGACCTGTTGCCAAAACGTTCAGCGCCACGACGGCAGGAATTTTGGGAACCCTACGTTTCAGATCACGCACTTTCTTGTTGCGCCTCGCGCGACTGCTGCACGCGTCCCGGCAGCTACCGCCAGCAGCCGTTGCAGCCATCCGCCATCCCGCCCATCCGCCGAGTCGTACGTCGTTGGCGGCGTGCCGTATCTGTGGCAGCGTGAAGGCATCGCGACAGGTGAACTTATTTGAATATGTTATTCGTCGTAACTTACCTTCACGTATTGAAGTGTCTCCAAATCCATTTGGTTTGCACCGCAACTGTGGCAGGCATCGACCAGGTTCGACAAAGCGTTGGTGCAGCAGACGACAGAGCCGGTACAAGGAGAGGAATGAGAAAGGTGCAGCCGTTGGCTCGTCGCTCGCCCAACTCGGCTTGCTTAACAGTTGTTTCGTGGTAACCTGCGCCTGCTCGTTTATGTCAACGTGGTAGCGGGAAGGAGGGGGTGTACCAAGGACTCCCATTATTCATTGCACGGCGTGCACAAGCTTTTGGAATTTTTGCAAGGGGTCTATGAAGTCTCGCAGTCTAAATGCTGCAGCAAAGAGAGGTTTATTCTGTACCATACCTCTCCCATCGAGGCATCTAAAGAAAAAGGTTCTTTTTTTGGGGGGGGGGGGGGGTATATTTTGTGTTCTTTTAAAGGGCAACTCCGGTTGAAAACGAAAACAAAATAAATGACTGGTATTGCTTTAGTGGCACGGAATAGGATCACAGTTGAAATATTACGTCAAAGTGGAACCGCATACCTCGCTACAACCAATTTTTAAAGGTGCGACTAGCTGCTCTTTAGCGGGCAGCAAACAGGTTAGCTTTAAATCGAGGAACACCGGCGTAGCACCCCGTGACATCACGTCGCGGTGGAGGTGCGATTAGTTGGTTGTACCATGTACTGCAGCACCACGGTGACGTCACGATGCGGCCGTATGGCTGATGATCATGTGTGGCCATCCCTCTAGTCAGATGGTTACAGTTTTGCCGTAGACGCGCGAAACCGAACTTTGAGCCGTGATATTTATCAAAACTACACAAAATCATGAAAATAAAAATAAATATATATATACCTCGTAATTTAGGGACACTGCTTTAGCTGAAAATAGTCCTAATCCCTAATTTAAAAATATTGACCGGCGTTGCCCTTTGAAGTTTTGGTTTTGTGGAATTATTTTGACTCCAGAAAGAGGTAAGCCAGTGTATGTAATCGTAATCGTAACGTAATGGGGAATTTCCCGTCGTTCGCTTCTCATTCCAGGTTCGTCAGGAGCTCAGTCGGGTGCTGGCGGAGAGGGAACGTCTCCAGAAGCGAGAACTTTGAGATCTCGAAGCATGAGGGACGTGTCGGACTGGGAACGCAAGAACCTGCGGTCCGAGCTCAAGGACATGAAGCTCAGGGAGCAGAGGCTCCTCACGGACAACAACGAGCTCGAGGAAGAGAACATCTCGCTACAGAAGCAGGTGTCCTCGTTGCTGCTCGTCTCAGGTGAGCAGATAACGTCTCTCGTGTTAAAAAGCTTGGGAAGTGTTTTTAGAGCTAAACCACGTCAAGCTTTTTTTCTGCTCTTGCGTGACCATAAGCAAAAAGAAAAATTTGAACTAGTACCGTACTTTCTATGCTATAGTCCGCAGACCATACATGCTTAAAAGTTGAAATTTGAGACTGTGTGGACTATCACGCATGCGGACTCTGCCAGGAACTATTGTTTTTCAAGATCTTTCATTATGACGAGAACGTGACGGATTTTGCGAAGGAAAGAGTATGTTAATGATGATTTACTGTAAACGACTTATTTTTCGTGGACTCAATATTTCGCGATTTAGGTCAAAGCTGAAGTTCTGGAATAATTCGTGGGTTTTAATTTTCGCGACGTGGTGGGATCTCAATATAGATTCCATTGTCAATTAATTAATTTTATTTCCTCTCCGTCTGAGATGGGAAGGCAAGGGGAAAAAAGCAGCATGTCGCTACTTGGCAGAAGCCCCCGCCTCCCCTTCACATCCACAGAAGAAACACAACATATGAGTGTTTACTGTGTTTACTTTTACAGATTGTTCGTAGGACCTATTTTTCAGTAAATTGTAGGCGATTCACAAAATTTAATTAGGTCTCGTGAAAATTAAAGTCGTTTACAGTATGTATAATGCAAGCTTCTTTATGAGCTAACAAGGCAGACATTTGTCGAAAGCTATGCCGTGTATGACAAAATTTTCGTGTCGACTAAGCACCAGGTGCAGACTATGCTCAGCATTTGGACTATGCACCGGGTGTGGACTAAGCAAAAATGTTTATTTTTGACACCTAATTGGTCCTTGTGGACTATACACCGGGTGCGGACTATAGCCCGGAAGTTATGCTAGTCTCCTTTTTTATTTTACCTTTCAAGCTCTATACAAACTACTAAATTTCTTAAAGGTTCCTTCAAAGTTCGTGGACCTGAATGTCGAGCAAGTTGGCAAAGCAAACTCGCATCAATAATTGAATACTCAAACATTATCCTCGTCGGAGCAGAGCCGTCGATCCGTACGTTTCGATGTGTAAGTTGCAGTTTATTTTCTTAAATTTCCGTCGTTATGTCTTGTACAGATGGTGCAGCTTATACGGTACTGGCCCTCAACTGTGCAAGATGTAGGCTGTATCAACATTCATGACAAAGGAGAAACTGTAGAGCACCTAGCTCTTCAAGCAGTTCGAAGACAGTCCGAGAACACGGTGGAATTTTTGCCGCCTGATGCCCATTCAGAGCCGAGTCTCCAAAGAAGTGCAAACTTATAGACCGAAAAATACTGGTACATACTATAAGCGGCGAGGTGGTAGAAGCTTATTTGGGCCAAGCTTTTGAGCAAGACCAATTTGAGAAGCCTTCACACAACATTGCAGATGCCCTACCAATGTTTCTAAATTAGTGCCGAGCGTAATTTTCTGTCGTGCTTCATTTGTTATTTTCCATGAGTACTTGACACTCAAATTGAGAAAGTGAGAATTTTCCTAACATTGTCGATTTTACTACTTAGTTGGTTTCCAGATATTGGGCACAGGTTATGGTTTGGGAAAAAAAGTAACAATAATCTCAGTTGTCCCTTGTAATACTTGCCTTAAATAACCAAGTAAACTGCCGACGTGAGACAGTTGGTAAGAAAGCATTTCCAAAGCATATAGCAAATTTAAATAAGCGACGGCAGACACCGAGCATGTCTAAATGTGAAAACGAAAGAGGGATCTACTATGTTAGGACAATATGGACAATACGGACTTTGTCTGTCATCCGGATAACAAAATGCATTATCGTTCCATGGCGCAGGTGGAGTTTGAGGGAGCAAAGCACGAGGTCCGGCACCTGAAAGAGGAAGTGGAGTCGCTGAATGCCCAGCTGGAAGAGCTGGGGGTCGCTGAGGCGCATCGGGGGCAGCAGCTGGAGGAAGCGCTGGAGGCGCTGCAGTCGGAGCGCGAGCAGAAGTATGCGCTCCGGCGCGAGTTGGACCAGCGGCTCACCGCGGAGTCGCCCGTGTTCCACCTTGACGGACTCTCCTTCGCCGGTTTCCGCCTCGGAAGTAAGCCCCTTCGTCCCATTCTTTCATCTCGGATCGACTCTGGAAGTCCGTCGCGCGATTCGCGTTCGTCTGCGAAGCCAAGGCAGGTGGAGAATTCGCGCCGTTCCGGGTATCGTGGATGGGGAACGCGTAGTAGCCACATCGACACTCCGAGCGATTTCGGTCGGGATCTAGATGCTCATGAGGCCAGTTGTGACGTTGCTTCAGCAGATTGGGGTTATTGTCCGTATAGCCAAATCCGCAATGATTCCAGGCCGTGTTTTCCGCGCACTGCTGCCTCCGTGGCAGGATGTGCGAAGCTGCCTGCTGCTGCGCGGTTGCCGACCGCTTTGAAAGTTGCGTAAATGCGAAGTGCACTGAAGATGTGAGGCCCGCAGGTCGTGTACGTTGTGAAGAGTTTGAACGCGGGAGCGTGGGGGTCGGATGTTCTAGTCTTGCGACTACACACGGCGTCGTTGGCGGTCATACTCCCAAACGAACACCTGTTCATCATCACGCATACCCCGTAGGATTGCCAAGTTCAGGAACAACCGAAGCCGAAGCAAAGATTGCGAATCGAGCGATTCAAGATCAGACCCTCGGTAAGATTGGTTCTTTGGCTGGATGCACGGTGCTGGGGTCTCGGAAACTCGTAGGAACAGAGGGAAGAGACGTTGCGGTTTCGAACGACGGCAAAAACGAACAAACTTGGCATTTTGAAGCTAATGGGCTGTATTCCTCTCGCACCAGCTGTAGCTCTCTCTCGTTTACTGGCCTTGGGGACACCCTTCCCCACTTTGGGGGGCTGGGGGATGGGAGCGCGGAGGGTAGTGTGATAGGAGCCTACCTGACCCCCTTGGGGCCAGTCTGCATTCCTTGGGAAGGAAACAGCATTCGTGGCATTGCAGGGGTCGCAAACTGGCCACCAGGGTTACCTGTATTCTTGTGGATGCCGTGTTTGCACCTTGAACGTTTGTTTTACTACCTGTGAATACTGTGATATTTTTTAAATTGTTGCCAACTTTCACTTTACTGTTCCCATTTTTTGGTGCCGTGATTCGGTTTGATGAATAGTTTTAGCCGCTTGTTTTTGTTTGATGTTTTGTTTTTCTTTTTGTAAAGTATTGTTTGTGTGTTTTGTTGGACGGCTTCTTCTGATAGGCTCGAGATTTCAGTGAATGACTTGAGAGTGGGCCAAACCAGTGATGTCTGAGCCATTGTTGCTCGACTTCTTTGTTTGAGCTCTTCCTGTTATTCTCTTTGTTAAGTTCTTATATGGTACATGATTTGCATTTTTATATAAATCAAAGTAAGATGACTGCGACACCAAACTTGTTTTAGATGCGACACTTTCACTGTCGTTGTGTAGTGCGCATACTTTTTGGGGGACAAGCCGAAGACGCTGTTTTGATTTTGTTCTTCGTATTACAAGTAAGATACAATCAAAGACTCATTGCCTTCATTGCAACGTAATAAACGGTGAGTTCGTTGTCTACTTGTTTGTGTCCTTTTTGTAGTGCAGCTGTAGTTTGCTGACTTTTGTTCAGTGTTTGGTGTAGGAGAAAGCAGGTTCAGCTACCACCACCTTTGGGAATGCAACAGTAGCTTTCTGTAGCTTTTGACAGACTGAAACATAAGCACAGACTCACAGTCTTTGATGGCAGTGAGTGTGTGCCTGTGGTCATTCAAGTTCACGAGATACTGATGTGCCCTCGAAGGTTGTGAGGGTCAACTGAACGACACTCTCTGCAACTCTAAACTGGTCATTGACTTAAATGCTGCCGTACACTTACAAGAACGGTATCGATATATTTTAACATTGGGGACATTAAAGTATTTTTCTGGTGCTTAATATGTTTATTTACCAGAAGTGTTGCTGAGACGATATTACAGGGGGTAACACGCAGCTGCTTAAAAGTTATTTAACGGTATGACGTCGAGAGATTAAACCACTGTGGTCTTATTCGCACGAGGCGACGAATCCTTTAAAGGGGCCGTGAAACAATTTTTTTCGCTTTCACAAACTGCTTTTTGAAGTGAACTCTCGGCGTTTGTAACTTGCGAAACTTTCTTTAGTTTTCCTCTCGGACTCACCAGCAGCTGCAGAAACAAATTGGAGACACACAAGTGACGTTCACTCCCTGAGCCCGCCGCCAGAAGCAGTGGCCGCACGATCTGGTGTCGATTGCACGCTGCCAGTGTTAGTCGTGGCCACGCAGTGGGATCCGCAACAAATCTGGGCACGCACTGTGCTCCCAACGTCGGTAGAGTTTGGCTATCCTTGTCACCGCCGTGACTGAGCACGAACCCCACCTTGAATGTCTGCCAAAGCACCGACTGTGACCGAGCACTAATTGAGTAATCGTGAGAGGCCGGCATGTGATCGATAAGCCCGGTTTGCCTCTCATCACCCCAGGATGATTCCTGTGCCTAAGTCAACACGGTGATCCCCACGACCGTGTCGTCAAACTCTGCAAAGTAGAAACCGCAACAAGTTGGCTGCTTTTATCTTTGAAATTACACCGCAACGCAGAGGCTTCTGGTTTGTTGGTGCTCCACACGAGTATACTTGTCACATTGGTGTCGGCATGCTTGTGTAAACAGTGCGACATTCAAACTTCCTCAGTTTTATGGCCCCTTTAGCACTGCGCTCTGTCACTCCGATACTGTTGGTAACTGTTTCGAATGCCAAACAAAACAGTGAAGCGGACCACAGTTCCTTTTCAGAACCAGTTATGATACTGACAAACAAATATTTAGAGGTTTTTATTTTGAAGAGAAATGGATTGTTGTCAGTTGATGCGGGAACTTCCACCCAGTCTCTTCAGGGGATGTCTTTCGTCCTGAAATGGAAAGGGCAGAGGCAAAGTGATGGCCTGGGACTGCCACATAGCGCGCGTTTTTCCAGGCTAGGCATACACTACAGGTTTTAACCTTGTTCTACCGCTTATGTGCGTATATTGTTTTCACTGTCGACTGTACTTGCATTTAAGCCTTCTCTAAGCGTTGTTAGACACTAGACTCCTCAACTAGGGGACGACTTCTGTACTTACATTATATCCACTTACAATAACATTCCTAAGCATACTGAAGGAGAAAGTTAACCTTCAGTATCTGAAAATGACCAAAAAATTGCTGTTAAGCCATCTTTCGTCAAATTCTTTTTCACTGTAAAAGTTGCCTGAAATGCCAAATTAGTGAGAAGCGTCTTTTGGCTGGGAAGCCAAAGAAGAAAAAGTGTACTAATATGGGAGTTCAAGATTCTTGTCTTTGTTATGTAAGTAGTAAGTACAAAGGACTAGTACAAGGACCATCTTCAAAACCAGTAATCAATTTAAAAGCCGACGTACACTTTTCGCTTTCCACTTTCGCCTGCCTCCTCCTTTTCTGTATCCTCTCCACTTTTTACCTTGCACCAGTCTGACTCCTCTAGCAGCTTAGGAGAGGGAGCGCTAGGAGGATTTTTTTCCCGCATGAAAACCAAGGTTGTACGTCGGCCTTTAAGTTTCGTGGGTGTAAATTGTTCTCAGTTTCATGGCAGCAGGGGTGAAACTATTAGTTCTCTAATGTGTGGCTTGTACTTCTTGCTATAATGCAAATGGATGTTTGTTCAAACGAAGAGTTGAGAGTTGCAGTGAACTTGTATCTGTATAAAACGTTTTAGATGCGCCTAATAGGTTTGCCATCAGTTTCATTCTTTTTGGTTGCCACACACCAGTTTCTGTCACAACATAAAGAGTCTGCAGCCTCCAATAGAGTGAAACGTGTGCAAATGTAACTAACCTATGAAGCTGATGAAACTTGGAGCAAAAGCCAGCTCTCCCCTTGACCACAGGCATAGGTGTCGCTTCGTGTCAACTAAAGTAACGAAGAAGGCGCTGACTCAAGAACGCCAGCAGACCTAGAGGAACTTGACCGAAATGTGACTAGCTGAACGAAAACCCTCGGTGAGACTTTTCGCTTTTACTTTCTTATATGCTGCCTCATTTATTGTTTGGAACGAACGTAGAAAAATGTTTGAACAGCAGTAGAGGCTTTATTACACGACACTTTCAGGAAGAGACTTCCCTTCTTCAAGTGTGCAGAAAATACGGTTGTAAAGCGTTTTTTTAGAGAGACCAAAGGAGAAAAGGAACATTGGAGAAAGCGAAAAAAAAAAATCGTATATATAAAAGTAAAAGTAGAAACACTTAAGCATGAAAAAAAAACTACAATCCAACAAAACACACATACAAAAAAAATAAAGTAGTAGTACTAAGGGGGACATGGTCGCGGCACTTTGCTCTGTGTAACACCATCTCTGTCATAGAATCGCGCGCTTTTCTACCGCATGTTTCTGAGCACCATTGAGTCATAAAAAAAATATATAGATAAGCCATTGAGCAGAGTGCCATGAAACACTTCGCTTAGTTATCTGGGTGGTGCTTTTATCATAGTAAAATTACGTAAGTATTAGCGGTGAGTAGCTTGCTAGGGGGCGCTTCTGTTTTCCTCACTATGTAGTGCACATGCTACCCACGCAGTTATGTTTTAACTCCATAGTGCATAGAAGCTGGGCATTGCACTTGCTGCACCACCAGAGGAAGTTGATGTATCCTCACTGTGGGCTGTGAAAAAATTCCACCTGGTGGCGATACATACCACTTCTCGCCACGAATAGGTTTGTGGGTAAAAAGAGTGCAGGAAAATAAAAATGTAATTTCTTTGCACAGAGGGTAAAATGGTAATGAGCAGTCTGCTTGCAGATGGTACCATCAGAACTGCCAGATCTGCTTTTGGGTGTTCACAGTTTCAAGTGTTTGCTCCATCTTGTGCCACTTGGAAGTAGTAGCATCAGCTGGACAGCTTGTTGAGTTTTGCCCTTTCTGTGCATAGAAAGAACACTATCTTTTTTCCTACATTTTTTTTTCTCAAGAAAGCTACAGTTTCGAAATTTGAATATGATGAATGCACCACATAAAGACACTTTTGTGAAAATTTTTCTGGCACTTTGCTTTTTGGATTACATATAAGTTCATTCTTTTTTTTTTCTTTTTTTTTTACAACTGAATAGTGCTTTGGAACACCTTGTTCCTGTGAAAAGAGACATCAAGGGGCTGTAGGGCTGATGGACGCCTCTTTCAAACTACCCCTGTCTAATGTTAGCTCGGATATCTTTCCCCGGCAAACAATCGTTCGTAACTTTTCCCTGATTCTTATCTTTGGACCGAGCTCAGGAAGTTCTATAAGCCGCAGTGTAAGCCTCGGACGGGGGCCTTCGCTCGAAGGAAAGTTTATCCAATGTTCTTTTTTTTTTTCTTTAAGATTGAAGATGGATTTTATGTGGAGGCCATTGATGTTTTTCAAACTGTTTGCCAGTGATAATTTCAAGCTCTTTACAAAATTTGTGAAATATAAGTAATTAGAAGTGGATGTATTAACAAGTTCCTGTAGGTGGCAAAAGATATCATTTTCATATTACTTTTCACTTGGATTTGATGTGTGTGCATAACTTTATAAAGGGTGCATAAAACATTTAATTATGCGTGCATAGAATTGTGGCATGGAGTGACAGAACCGGATCTTGTGATTTACTAAATTATCTTATGAAGCCGGATCACCCTGGAGCTTAGGTTAGCTTCTTTTGAATTTGGGAAAACTGCAAATTCATGAAACTTACTTGGACCTACTTACTATGTGCACGTGGAAAGCACAATTTTTTCAAATTATTTTTGCCAATACATAGCAATTTACTACCCCCAATCCCACTTGTTAATTTTGTTTCTTGGGAAATAACAAATCAGTGTTCATTCTAGTGAATCCCCTCACTTCCCTAAATGAACACTTCGTTCCTCTCCGTCACATGAATGTTTGTACCCGACGTAGCTTCAAGTAAGTCACTCAGTAAAATGAAGGGAACTAGCTGAGACCTTCTCAAACACGAGGCATCTACCACTTCAGATTGGCACAGTCATCCCATCATTGACTCTGATTGCGCAATTGCACGAATTAATTTCAGCCAGTCCTAGGTTTAGTGATTATAGGTTGCTTCGAGCATTTCAGAGTCCTGAACAGTGAAAGTCGAGAGATCAAGGAAGTAGCACTCACCGGTTGGTGTCTCGCTGCCGTTTGAATGTCGGGATGATGAGAGGGTGTGTTTATCTCGGTTCCACCCAACGATGCACACCATTCTTATCTGATAGCGGTGCCCTTTGAGTCCTGCTCACATCGAAAGTGTGTTCCATTCCTAATCTTGGCATAGCACAGACTTGATGTCAAGGTTGATAGGGAGGCATGTTTGCATAGGAGCTCCATGCAAAAGATAGAATAGGGTTGGTCAATGTTACCTGAACATCTTTCGTTATCTATTGTGTGTAAACTTTGTACCTGATTTAGTATCTAGGTAGAATTGCACCAATTTATATTAAAATCCCCCGTTACCAAGAACACCCTTTTATGATGTAGTTCAACATTGGCAGGTTTGAGCTTAGCATGTGACAAATCCCGTGCAAAACTGAGCTATGTTTTAGTGGACTTTATTTAACAGTTATTTTGTAAAAAAAATATCTCCTAGTTTTCTGCATAGACATCTGTTATGGCAGGATGTTATATTTTATTTATTTATTTAAATACCTCTAAAGCACTATCAAGCACTAACAAAAGTTCAGTGATTATTAAAGTTTGTTTAGTGCAATATTGCTTAGTATGTAGTATAAGGCTGGTGTCTACTGAAATGTTCATGTAGAAGACAGCAGAGCTTAATAGACTAGGGTCTATATATGGTAAGCTTTGTGCAAACATTGACAGTACTCCTAGTTATCTTCCATATATTCAACAATATTTAGAGACAAGAATCGTTGTGCAAGACCTCTTTAGTTCTCTACATGACCAATCATGCATGATGGCTTTCTGTTAACATGGGTAGTTTCTCTTTAGTGCTGGGGTTGAAGATGCTGCAGCATGTGATAGACTTCCTGGGGATAAACTTCCTTCATGGTTTTTCCGTAAATGTGTTTTGCGACAGCAGAGTTCCTTTCATTCACTACTTCTTGGACGAGTTTTCTCCCACTCCTGATTGGGTTAGTCGTTGGTTTTCACTCGGTCCGTCAGAATATTTAGATGGGGTTTGTCCTTCGCTAATTTCCCATAGTTGTTTTTTTTAATAGAGGTTTTGAAATTTATACAGTGTCAGTCTTGCACTATAGGCATTCAAACGTTTCCCTGTAGTCTTAGTTATAGTAGTTCAGGTTCTTACGGTGCTTTGACTTGATATGCAAGTTGCACGTCACCTTTTTCAATGGTGCTCGTAGTAACCTATTGTTGCAAAATGTACTGTAGTCTCTTAGGACTTTTTGTGAAGGGCTACAAAGTTGACTGTGTCCATATTGAAAGTGGTCTGTTCCTCGTGCTGCTTGTTTCTCGACAGATTCAAACCAGGACGAAAGCAACCGCGGTGAAGACGAGGACGGAGAGTCGGGGCCCCTGTCCTGAAGCAGATCGAGGCCGACTTCATCAACCAGCCCATGGCAGAAAGTTAGTCCTGCGCTTCCAAAACTCCAAGGGGATGATCAGGGAATGTTAGAAGCTTCAAGGCTGGTTCAAACATTTGCATTTGATTGGGGTCGACTGTGTTTCATCTGCTTGTAGCTGCTTACAACGGGAGAACACACTGAAGGTTTTGCAGTATTTGTGAGACCAAATCCATGCACTGTCTATGAGAAATGGGCACCTGTAACACTGCCAAAATTATTTCAAGCACACTGGAAATATGATACATTAAATGTATGCACATCGAAAGCGTTCCAAGGGGTACCTGACAGACGGGTGCGTTCTGTTGTCATAAGCGTTTATACGAGTGGTTATGTGAACCAGCCTTGATTTTACGAGCGAGGCCAAGAGCAGAGGTATTTTGCGTGCTATCCTTCGTGGAGGAATATCCACTAGATCTGTTGCAAGACGGCCAGCACCTTCTGTGGCACAAAGGAATTCTGGGAACTGGCTGTATACAACCGGTTGTAAGAGAGACGACAGAAGCGATGCAGGCGAGCGGGTGAGAGCAGGCAACGCAACTGCGCTACTTTCTCCGGAGCGTACAGTATGTTCCCATCATTCATTTTGAACTTCGTGTGTGGCTCTTTGGGGTATTTGTACGACTGGTATACAATTCGGTTGATAGTAGGGCAGTAAACCGTTAAGACATTGCCTATTTTGTATCATTGCAAACTCTGCATGTGGCTCTACGATTTCTGCAACTGGTGTATGATTCAGTTGGCACTAGTACAATAGTGCAGCGAGTCGTGGATGTTGTCTATTTTGTTATTGATTGTTTCTGTTCGCTGATTACAGAGGTGGAAGGATCGACCACCCTGCAGACCCTCCACGGTGGGCGACCTACTAGCGAGCTCAACCTTACCGAGATCAGGAAGCTGGAGAAACAGGTTGAGCAGGTAAGAGACAAAGAAAAGTGTGTATGCCAAAGCAGAACCTGTCTTAAATTTTCATAAGTACTCTGTGGCGGTTGTTTTGACCCTTTACGTTTATTTTTGCATTTCAATTGTTTACACCACGAAGAAAGGGAGAGAGAGAATGTTTGTTAGGAGAAATGATGATTTGTTAAAAAACATCAACACCAAGGGGAAAACTATTTGGTTTGTTGCAATGGCGATAAAAGTCAACTTACATGGCTTTGGTAGGTCTATCGTTGGATTATGTGAGTTGACAGTTGATTGGAGAGGGCCATTTCAGTAAAACCTGTTTAATAATAATAATAGATTTGCCTGAACCAGCAAGAATGGTTTGCCTAACTGAGAAACCATCACATTTTGTTTCTTGCTGGAAGTTGCAGCTATTGGCTCTGCTCTCTTGCTGCACTGCTCATGCACTTCCCTGAATCCAATCCGATTTAGCTCGGGGCTTTTTGCCGACCGAATGAACCTGTTATTTTTGCTGTTTCGGCGCCTTCCGAAACCGGCACCAGCGTTAATAGCTTACCGCAACTCCTTGGCGAGCGAGCATTGTTTCGTTTCGCGTTGCGATCCTATGACTTGAGTGTGGCCCAACGCAGATCGTACGCGTTTACTCGTAGCTGGAGTCCGAGAAGGGCCACCCTTCGGAGCTGCCTGGAAGATGCCCAGCTGGAGTTGGAGAAGTTCCGTGCTGAACCCGGCAGCGACCAGCGCCTGGCCGTGGCTCGCCCTGCTCGGCCCGATCCGGGCTCCTCATCGCGCTCCACGGAGACGACGTCAGCGCGGAGTGCAACGAGAATGTGAGCAAAGTTTCTACGCTGTCGGCGAGGGAATTGAAATGGAGGGGGAGGGTAAACATTTGGGTAAACGCCAAGCCGTACGGCTTGGCGTTTACCCAAACGCGAGGCCTTGGGCTGGATTCTTTACGTTGTGGAAGCTGGATTCCTAGGGACCCGGGAGTTCCCCAGGGTACCCTTGTGGGTTCCTGGAGCCCCCGAATTTCCTCGACCATCCCGCTCGCTCCAGGCCATTTAAAGGGTACTCCGGCATATTCTTCGTAGTTCCCGATTTGCCCGAAAATTTGCTAACTGCACCAACTAACCTCGTTGAAATAGTAACCTAAGTATTAGGCCAAAATAATTTTTTTTCACTAAGTTTTTGAATTTACAATTTTGGTCCTTACCGTGTTTTACAAAGTAAAAGTCCGTACTGGCAACAATAAAAAAGTGATGTCAGGGGAAGGCAGGGTTCACTCTTTGGGCTGTAGACTTTGTTCCCAACTGATTACAAGCAGGTTCATGATGTCGGATGAATGCTTTGGAAGCCCACTCCAGCACCCGCGCAGCAGCACGGAACAAATGCTCGGCATAGCCAATTTTTATACTGCCCGCTGGACATGCATGCCTTCCTTCCACTGACGTCACGGCACTGAAAAAGCGTGGGTATATTTGAATGTTGGTTTTGACGTCATTTTCACTTTCCAGTTTTGCAACAACTATTCTGAATTTTGCGATACTAAGCAGCATACCATCAAGGGTAAAGGCTGAGTGATTCCGGAAATATAGTTAGTTGGGGTAGCTCAAAAATCACCAGAGTACCCCTTTAAGGGGGTGTAATTCTACTTCGTCCATTTTGCATGTCTCATGCGCATTCTAAAATTATACTGTCCTTTATTGGCGCTGCCGTTTGCATACTGGTGCAGGATGAGATGAGTGACAAAACTGGTTTAAAGTCTAACTGCGCTATGCTCTCATTGTATCAGTTACGGTTTCTTATAATTCATTTCGCATTTGCGCGCGAATAAGCCTTCCTCTAAACTTGACGCTCCCTCAAAATTAGTTAATTTTACAGTATAGTCTTGCGTCACATCATCTTTTATTGTTTTTGTGCCTTTAGACTTTCACGGTTCTAAATTCGGGTTTTGGCTATAAACGGGGGCACGTCTGGGGTACTGGTTTCCAGGACACGAACGACACGACGAAGCTGAAGAAGCTGCTGGAGAAGCATGAGCAGCGCTACCGCAAGGCCATTCAGCAGATTGCGACGCTCCAGGCGGAGTTGGACGGACTCGGCGACGCTGGCGCCGGTGGAGGACTCCGACAGTGTCCTGAGCAGCAAGCTTCGCGATGAGATCGCCAACCTCAAGAACAAGGTACACCGGTGTTGTTCATACATTGGATTGGTTAAAACTACGCACCGGTTAAAGTCGCGCTCTCTTCATAAAATAACACTGGTCAAATGGCCATTGCAGTAGATTTCGGGGTCGCCTTTTTTACGCCGCATACTCAAACTACTCGCCCTAAGCATCCTAAAAAAAAAAAAAAAGTCATGTGTGGTCCTTTAGTCACATGGGTACTGTATTTGGCACCTCACTAAATTTGGCAAGTCCCACTAATGAACCATCATTCATTAATAATGCTAATTAATTAAGCATAAATGTTTATAGGGTTAAGACTCGTTTCATTTTTTGTTAACTTTAGTTGTCAATTCTCGGAGGCTTCGGCAAAGAGTTAAACCGGCAACATTATTTGTACGTTATAATGTTTATAAGCTCACTGGGAGTCTAACTTGTTTTAACAGATTCTTAACCTTCTTTTTTTATTCGTGTGTAACAATTCCAAGTTGAAAAAAATTTGTTTTTATTTGTACCCACCGGAGTCTTATGGGCATAGAGTCTGCAAGCATTTAACTGGTAGGCGGGGAAATGCAGAGGCTTTTGCACGTGTCCTTGACCTGCCTTTTGTCCCCTTCTTCGAAGGTGCACGACTACGAGCAGCTGATTTCGGACATCAAGGACGACCTGAACATTGTGAGCACCGCCACTGACATGACTCAGACAAGGCTGGGCTCAACTCAGGTTAGTCTCTTTTTCTTTTTCTTTTTATTTTTTACGATCAAAGAGATTTTTTGGAGTGTCGAGAATTTTTTTGCGAGAGTTAAGAAGTTCTGGGGAATCCTTTCCAGGCTTCTTTCTGAACCACATGCCGCAAGTTAGCCTGCCCTTCCTGTTTGTCTTGCGCCCAGATTCGACCTTTGGCACAAGGTTTGCTTATGTTTTGGGATGTTAAGGTTAATGCTGTAACCCCTCGGTCGTTTTTAGTTTTGGGAGAGTCTGAGTTTAACAGATTAACTGTTGCCTTCAAAATCAGGTTTCTAGCCACAAACGAAGCGAGAGCAAAATTTCACGAAGGTCAATGCTGGCAACTGTTGGCAGAGTCACAAACTAAGTCATGAGCGAACCTGGGTCGTCGAAAACGGCCGAGCGCATGAACTGGGGATCATGGACAAGTTATGCTCGTCCGGAACAGTTTGGGGGACAGCTCCCCATTGACGAGCTAAGCTCGTCCAAAGCGATTAAGGGGTTAAGAGAGGGGGATAGTTCCGAAGTGGTTTACAACATTTTCTAAAGCTGCATTTGACATGAGCACTTAGGGTAAGGCAGGGCAACACGAGACCAAATTTTTGTAAGTCGACACTGTTTTCTTTTTGTTCTATTGTGAATCGAGAAAACATTTTACGAAAATCTGCTTTGGCATCTCGGCGTTGCAGTCGGTAAAAATTACTATAGGCTTGAGCTGATAGAAGTACAGGATGTTCATTGGTAATAAAAGTCACAAATGTCTCATTTTGCCCCGACCTCTGGGGCAAAATGAGACAGCTAGCAAGGCAAAATAAGTTGCCCTAAAAAAACGAAAAGAAGCTTGAGGTACACCTAAGCATTTCTTATGAGTTGTGAATGCGAAAGCATGCAAGCCGTTCGTCCGCTCCCTTTGTCGTCTGCTATGTACTAGCGCACGCGCGCTTCGGGATCTCGGAGGCCATGGCGCAGTGGCCAATGGGAGCCCCGTCGACGCGCGCCAGCCAATGGAGCCAAAGACGAAATCGCGGAAACTAGGAGCCGTTTTCGCACTTCAAACTGATGACGTCAGTTAGCTCCATGAAACAGTTATTGCTTTCGCATTCAAAAATAAAAAAAAAACGGCTCGGTTTTTGTGTTTGGAACGTTTGAAGCCCGGCCTTGTATTGGATCGACGGCACAAAACGGGCGCTATTTTGCTCCATGGCTTTACACAAGGCATTGCCACTCAGATCTGATGCAATTGTCGTATGGTTTCCAGGACGCTTCTGCGCTACTGGCTTATTCAGTGAACGAAGAGTCCTCAGAGTATCTCTTCCATCCTTAATAGTCTTCCCCCTTGACCTCTTTTTTTTTTTTACAGTAGGTGTGAACTATTTCTTTTGCACATCCTAGTATGTGAGTGCACGAAGAGATTCGTTTATGCACACAATATGCTTGACAAGCTTTCTCACTGGTCGGAAAGAACCTATTGTTTGGATCCGAAGTGACTTTTATAAAGCACTTGCTCTTTAAATTCATTGAGTTTCTTTGCGCGCCTTTAAAGGGCATCCTTTCGTGCCCCGAAGGTTTTGGCTACAGTTCCAGTAAACTGACGCTGCTGATGCATACCTTCAAGTACTTTTTCATGAAGCCCTGGCTGTTTATATTCTGTATGACTTAACCAGTCTAAGCCATAAAATAAAAAATAAATAATAGCTCAGGAACAAACATTAAACCTGCCAAAAATAGGTTTACGCCTATTGATTATGGTATTATCCCATTTTGCCCCTCGCATATACTTTTATTTAAGAATCGAATAATTTTCGAATAGTTTCCGAATAGTAAGTAGACAGCTACTAAAGAAGAGCAAAGAGATTATAAAATTATTTTTATTGTTCCAAAATGTTTCTTAAAATTATTGTAAAAACGCGACTAGACGATAATGACTAGAGTTCAACGATATATAATTAAATAGAGACAAAAGCTACTAAAATATTAGAATGCTAAACATAATATCACGGTTCACGCGGATGCTGAACATAAAATCAGAGTTCGCTTGAGCCTGGTACATCCTGAAGCATTGTACTTAGTAGGAACTCTACATTCTCTTTTTATTCCTTGTTGTAGCAGATGTCCTTGAATCGAGGATCAAGGAAGGTGGCAAGGGCGTGATGTGCCTGTGTGCTTACGTCCAGGAACCTTGTTTTCACTGATCTGAGAAGATTCTGGGAAAACGCATTGTCTTGTTCCACTTGCGCCCTCAAAAAGCAACATCTTCACACACTGAACAAGTGGAACAACCATGGAAAGTGTTGGGAAAGACTCGACACAAGCAGCTGTTGTGGCTTCTTCAATTGGTTGCATGGGAGCGGCCGAAAAACTTCCACACTCTACTGCGCTTTCTCTTCGAACAACTTCCCGCTTCTACCACTTCTACTTCGCTCATACAGAGCGGCGGTACCGTTGCAACCAGTTCTGAAACGTCTCCACGACACGCTTTCCGAAAGCGTGCACGAGCAGTCTCGTGCGAAAGCGGTCCCTAAAGGCTGAACCGCATGTAAGCGATTTAGCGAGCGACGAGACGAGCGACAGCGACGAGAGTCAGCAGCGAGCGACGGAGATTTCTCACTGTCGCTCGTCGCGTCGCTCGGTGTTTGGATTTCTAGAAAACGTCCTCATCGCCTTGGTCGCTTGCTCACGCCACTTTCATGCGGCTTGCCTCATCGCGCGACTGACCGAGCGACAGCGAAGCGGGTCGACGTCGCCTGTCTCGTCTCTCGGCAAATCGCTTACATGCGGGTTATACTTAACACAGTGGTCCCTAATGGAGGCAACAGCAACGTACGTATAGAGAGAAACTGCTGCTGCCGATGATGATAATCATTGTCTAGGAGAAGAGGGTACGTATTGCCATCTTGCGGGCACGTATGGCAGGCGTGCCGGCGCGTTGTGGGACGCCTGTGAAGGGAATCTCGCGGCGCGACACCGTAACGACTATTCGGAAATTATTCGAAAAATATTCGAAACTTTTGAAAATTATTATTCGATTCGATTAACGAATCGAATAGGGTAATATTCGATTCGTTATTCGAAAATGGCGAATATTCGCACACCCCTACAATTTTATCGTCTTATCAATCAAAACCTAGAGCAATGAACTTTTATCCACAGTTAGGTAACGAAACAAACAAATAAAATAAAAACTCATCTTGGTACGGTAGCTTCACTCAACTCGGATGCGTGCCTCCAGAAGAACGCACATACAGAATTTCACCACAATTTGGCGGCTCGTCGACCCACGAGCAACTGCGCTTTCATTTATTCTCCAGCGTGTCTCCACTAATGGTAACATATTTGCTATGAAGTAAAGCGGACAAGTGCTGGCACCTGTCGGTGAAGTATCAAATTAATCGCATTGCCAAATTCGCATACGAATGGTGCTAAACTTAAAATGTTGCATTTTGCTCAGTGTTTCATTTTTCCCCGCCCTACCCTAAAGGAGCGCAGATTATTTTTTTTACTTGCGAGGGAACATCATAGTTTTTGTGACCTCCTCAGCAACCTTTCTTCAAGTACTACCAAGTTATATTCTGCAAAAGTTAAAAGCTGTATAAAAGAGAAAAAAAACCTTTGAAGCAGGATGAGAATTTTGTGCGTGGTACTGGCACAGGCACATCTTGACTTAACTTCCTAGTCACTCCTTACATTCAGCTGGAACGTCGGTCATGGAAATGCACATTTGTTTTGAGCACCACTTTCCTAGAACTGCAATCTATGGCAAAGGGACCTTTCATCAAATATGTACTAACAAACCGAAAGGAAGTAAGGATTCTGTATCGTCGCCATGACACTGGAGAAGTGTGTCTCGTGTTGGGTTCATGTAGCATGTCTACTCGAAGAATTCTGCTTGTGGCTTTCTCTTAACATTGCCGGGACGTTGTAGGAAGAGCTCCTGGCGGTGTCAGACGACCTGGCCCAGCTGTACCACCACGTGTGCACTGTCAATGGTGAGACACCCAGCCGGGTGGTCCTGGACCATGCCAAGGGGTCGCGCATCGAGGATGGCGAGACCATGGGTGAGGACCGGTCCTGTTTCCCTAGTTTTTTTTTAGATGCGGAGCATCTCTTGCTCGGGTCTATGTCCCGCGGCCTTGTAGTCCGCACTCACACTACGCACGCGCAACTCTCCTCCTTCCCTCTCTCCAACAGCTGCGCGTTACTCTCTCCGCTCTCTCTCTCACCAGCTGGGTGCACTGTGCATGCGTTCGCTTCTACTCACACCGCGCACGCACGCGCAACTCTCCTCCTCTAATCTCCTCTCCTTCAAGTGTGAAAAAAAATAAGCGGCGAACGTTCCAAGTTTTTTTGCCGCGAGCCGCGACGAAGGCTCGCGTAGGGGGTAACGCTAGGGCAGTCGGTGGCGCCATCTCTCGACGTTAGCACGCAACTGACTCTTTCCTCGGAACCAACACGATGCTCCGCATCACCCCATGGTTCCCCTCGGGAAGATGGTGATTTTATATTTTATGCAGTTCATTTCAGTCGAGGTTAGTTTTATCTCATTTCCCCGAAGGCACCCTGGAAGGAGCACTCTACAAGAGGAGGCCAAGTAACTATAACAATGTATGCAACATTGGAAAACAAAAGCAAAAATTCGATAAACAAACACCGCACACAATTTGCAAAAATTATTTTCGCGCATCACAGAATTTGGTTTTATGTTTCACTTCCATGGACAATCTGTGTGGGCAATGAATTCTAGCATTTTTTCAACTTTTCTTTTTGGTGCACCGAAAGTTAGCCCACCCCTTATTATCATCCAATTCGCTATCGATTTTAGATGGGCTGTCTCTCAAAATATTATGGTAAGCTTTCCCTAAAAAAGTGAAAGCCGTTTACGACTCCCTGTAATGCCGAATTAGAGCGCAGCTCTTGAGGAGGAGTAGGGAAGGGTACTGAGGGGGAATCATTCAGGGGGATGTGACCTCGGGGAGGGGGGGGGGGGAGCGGAGCACATGACTTTGAGGGGGTGAGCTCGGGGAGGGGGGTCACATGACCTCGGGGAAGGGGTCATGTGAACCCCCTCCCCTCCCGAGGTCTTCCCAAAGGAACCAAAGGTCCTCCCGAAGGAACCCGAGGTTCTCCCGAGGTCTTCGGGGGACCTCGGGGAGGGGGTCACACGACCTCGGGGAAGGGGGGGGTCACATGACCTCGGGGAGGGGGGTCATGTGACCCCCTTCTCTCCCCGAGGTCCTCCCGGAACCCGAGGTCCTCCCAAGGTCCTACCGAAGGAACCCGAGGTCTTCCCAAGGTACTCCCAAAGGACCTCGGGTTCCTTCGGGAAAATTCTACCCATAATGCACCGCGCAATTACGCCGACGGCGACGCTGCTCTAGCCGGAAACGGGCGCCTAAGAGCTGCGCTCTAAAAAGTGAAAGCCGTTTACAACTCGCCGTAACGCCGAATTAGAGCGCAGCTCTTGAGGAGGAATAGAGAAGGGTACCGAGGGGGAATCATTTGGGGGGGGGTCACATGACCTCGTGGGGGGCCATTTGACCTCCGGGGGGAATCGCATGACCTTGGGGAAGGGGGGGGTCATAATGCACCGCGCGGTGACGCCGACGCCGCTCAAGCCGGAAACGGGCGCCTAAGAGCTGCGCTCTAAAACAAATGTCCCCCAAAAATTGTAACGTGCTAAATTTAGCGGGAAGCGTTTTTATATAATTGTAGTCTAATTCATTGAATCGCTGTATGTAGTTATGCATCAATACAGGTTTTCTTACTAAACTTAGTGGGCCGTAAGTCCACCGAATTCAGCGTGACTCCCAAGCTCAGGAAAGCTCATGAATAAACTCTCAGCACAGCTCAGTGCATTATGCATGTAAACAGTGGAGTCTCGTTAATTTGAACCCGAGGGGGACCAGAACTTTGTTTGAATAACGCAATGTTTGAATTACCAGGAGTTTCTTTCCTGGAAACACATAAAACGGGACCTGCATGTTAGTTTGAATTATCCATGAGTTTGAATTAAGAGAGTTTTAGTTAACGAGCTTCCACTGTATATGATATGTAGGGTTCCGTGTTTTCAGATAAATCGGAAAAACTCAGAAAAACAGCCGCCGGTAAACTTTTTGTCAATTCGGATTTATTCTATAAACTCAAAATTTTGATGCATCAATGCCCCCGAAAAGGAAAAAAAAATACTATGGTGTTTTACAGTTAAGTTTGCTCAGTGTACAGTGTCAATAATCCTGAGAAAATACTACCCCAGTTTTGATTAAAATCTGGCACCATTGACAAAAGGGATCTTACCATTTATTTTGTCAAGGTTCATTCGGAAAAACAAGTCAGTGTACTTTCTGGACACTTCCAAAAGCCACTGTTCCGGCTTTCAGTTTGGGCCATCCTGTTTGTGCTTAGAGGAAGGAGAAGTCGTTTTTTGTAACAGTGAAAGCTATGAACCATAGAGATTTCATAGAAGGGGGAAGAGGGGTGGGCAGTTGAAGTTCTATTTACGCCCTTTACCACTTCACCCCGCGCAGCCGTGGCGTGGGCTGATGGATAGGATGGGGTGAATTCAAGCTTCCCAGCGACTACCTCCAGGAGTTTGTTGATTTTAAGGTATCGACGTTTGTCGAAGCAACACTTGTGGGCAACTTTTTCGTTGGATACATCAGTATTGCCAATTGGATACATCAGTATGCCAAATCAAGCTGAAGAAATATTAGTTAATACAAGCACATTCTTCTGAATCTAGACTATGTCTATTTGGATATTATTTATCTTTATTTTTGAAAAATAGGAAACACTGCAAAATTAAGCTTCGAATTTGGGACAATTGGAAATCTAACAAAAATAAGCTCCGTTCAACTCCAAATTTTCGGCAAAAAGTTAACTAAAAAAAACACTCTCCGATTAACGAAAAATAAACTCCGAAAACATGAAATCATAATTGTAGGGTAAGCTGTATTTCGGGTGCTACTTCATTATTCCTAAGACTTCCCCCATCCATGCCATCGAGCTAAGCCTAAATGTTTCTCCACAAAACGGCGACCATTGTTAGCGCATGATTGAGCAACCGACCTCTAGTAAGTATTATGATAAGATCAGTGTCAGTAATATTGGTGCAGAAGCTACCGATTTATGTAGAGACTTCTAATGAGGAGTGTTGGCAAGTGTGGAAACATTGGGAATCTTACCCTAAGACCTCTTCCGCCCCACAGCATCCACGGAGGACGTTCCGTCGTCGGAGAAGACGCCCGCGACGGACAGCCTGCCCATCGAACGTCTACGCACGGAGCTCTTCCGCACGGCCCTGCTCCGCGAGAGCCTCCTCGACCCCTCGCAATGCGTCACTCTGGGCGAAACGCTGCGAGACCAGGTCCGCCACCTCCGCGTCGCTGTGGAAACGACCATGGAGATGGGCCGCAACCGCGTGCCCACCATCGGCGACAGCGCAGGCTCCATCGAGGAGGAGGAACTCCAGGAACAGGTCATCAAGCTGAAGTCGCTCCTGTCCACCAAGCGGAGCAAATCGCGACGCTCCGTGCCGTCCTCAAGGCCAACAAGCGGACCGCCGAGGTCGCCCTGACCAACCTCAAGTCCAAGTACGAGACGGAGAAGGCCGTGGTCAGCGGAGACGCTGTCCAAGCAGCGCCACGAGCTCAAGAGTCTCAAAGAGGACGCGGCGACGTTCGCGTCCCTGCGCGCCATGTTTGCAGCGCGCTGCGAGGAGATATGTGGCGCAACTGGACGACCTTCAGCGGCAGCTGGCGGCAGTGGAGGACGAGCGGAAGACGTTGAACTCGCTCCTGCGAATGGCGATCCACCAGAAGCTGGCGCTGACACAGCGTTTGGAGGACATGGAGATGGACCGGGAGCGGTCGCATCTCAGGAGGCACACGGGCACGCCGCGAAGGGGCCCCGCCCAGCAGGGCGCCTCGACGAATCAGCAGCAGCAGCAGCGGGAGTCCCCACCACACCTCGCTGCCTTTCTTCGGCTACTGGGAGTCACCAGCGAAGAGACTACTGAGGCGAGGGGTACCCTGCTGTTTGCCGGGATGGGGGGTCCCCCCGAGCGTTGTGCGGTGGCCAATCGAATCCCGAAGGCCTCTGGCGTCTATTGGGGGAAAGCTACTGGAAAGGAAACTCGAAGCAGAAGATAACTTGCTCCTTTCGAGGTGGGATGCTGTTTCACTTGTTTCTGGGGTGGTATGTGTCCTTCTGGACATGCCATTGGAGGGATGTCTCTAAACAGAAGACAAGTTGGTGAATGAATTGCGGCTTGAAGTCTTTGACAATGACCAACGAAGAACCGCCCTTGAAGTCTGTGACGGGGGTACACTTCAAGTCTGTCATGAGCCTGGAAGACGGAGCACAAAGCTAAGGATGACAGGCCGTCTCCAACATCGGGATGATACCTTCTGCGGTCCAAACCAGGTCATTTGCACGGTTACCTGTCCTGCAGAAGAACAGTATTTGCAGCTTTTGGAGCCGTATGCTTTTTTCATATCTCTTGAAGATATGTACACAGCAACAAAGAAGTGGTAAAAGAAAGGAACTTTTTGAGGATTTCGCTGTAGGAAGCCTCCTCTTGAAGTGACGGATGACCTCTTCTTCGTGGAATGCTGGCTCTCGCATGGAATTCATGGTTGTTAGCAGAGGACTACTACCGCCAAAGACTGACTGCTCTCTGCTCTCGTGACAAGGAGGATCGTTGTGCGATGTGTCCCTCGAAGACTTGGCCACCAGGAGGATTACTAGAGTGTGGTGGTCAAGCATCTCCAAAGTCTGTCCTTCCAGATCCTTCCAGGACAAACCCTCTGAATAGTTTGTTCTTCAAATGTGCTGTGCACGACAATTTTTCCAGTATGGTCTGTGGTTAGTAGTTACAAGGTCAAGTTTGGTGCCACTCAGGACGATGCCGGTTCCTTGAGTATAGCGTTGGTCCGAACAATTCGTTACGGCTCTGGACGCTTCTTGTTCGAGGGCGGTACACAACGCCTAGACAGGAGTCTTGGAAGGTCACGAATATTTGGTGCCAGGTTTGGTTGAAACCTTAGGGGACGTGTTTTTCTATTTCCTGCGCCGCGGTCGGGAAACCTGGAGGGTTTGTACGGTTTGGTTTTACATCGTTCTGCTCAGAAAGCTTGGGCAGAAGTGCTGATAGTGGAATGAATTGTCTGGCCTAGGTGCAAATGATGTTTTGAGTATGAGGAGCATTCCAGTCGAAACCATTTTATTGCAAAGTTGATGTTATGCATGATTAGATTACGTAATCGTCTAACAGCGTTTTGGCGCCCTCCCTTGTTTTTACACTTTGTTGCTTTTTTACAGCGACGGTCTTCGGTTGGAGGAGAAGGACTTTAAATTTTCGAGATCGGAGAGCTGAGACTGACCGACGCTTTCGGTGATGGCACACGTCTTATTTTGTCAAGCGGTTCGGTTTCTGCACGTGCATGGCACCTCGACAAGAGGCGGTTTTAGCAAAATCTCCAAAGAGACCTAACCCTAACCTAGCTAGCCTTGTTTATCGATGGACGCAACTTGTACCAGTCGCTGCGTTGCGGGTTTGGGCAGTCGTGTATCCACCATTGTTTCGTGATTGCCCGTTATGTAAGCCTTTAGAGACCTGTGTTGGGAGTTAGTGGCAGCCTCTCTGTGTAGCCGTGGTGGTCGTAATTAGCCTCGATACAACTCTGGTCGGTCGAAGCGGCTTCTCGACGACCCCTGTGGGGGGGGAGGGGAGGGGAGGGGAGGGAGGGGGAGGGATTGCGGAGCACGTTTTTTTCTGTTTAGTTGCTGGCAACTTTGTGTCCTTTAGGATGTTTGAAGCCACCGGGTGGTTTCTAGAGTGACCGATCGAAAGTTGTGCTAAGTTCACCCCTAACCCAACAGTGCAGAGGGAGTTATGTTCTCATTATATCAGTCATACGTCTCCCTTTTACTGCGTGATCACACACTGTGCACAGGCTCGCAAGCACAAGAGGTGATGAAACGAAAACGGCGGATTAATTCCCACCGCGCCGTCGGTTTAGGGGTGAACGAAGCGTAGACATTTCAGTTGGATGCGTGCAGTCGTGCACCAAAGTCTCCGTACCTCTGAAACACCCTGTGGTCCTGTGAAAATGCCTTGTTCGTCCTCCGTGTCTGTTAGACGTTTTTTCACCACCTTGCGCGAGTTTAAATCTGTGGATAGTACGCTTTTGCGAGACATGCCTGTCCCCCTCCCTTTCCTTGTACCACAAGTTACTTTGCCCTAGCGTACTTGAGCGAAGTGCAGTTGGATCAGTCAAGCCAAGCCCCTGAGAAGTTGAGTGAGTGCGATGTGCATTGAAAAAGTGCCTAACCACAAATTGTGCCTTCCTGCCCCCCCTCCCCCACTTCCTTTCCCTCTCCTCAAAGTCCCATGCGCCTGCCCTTCTCCGTGCAAGTACACCATGAATATGTAATCGCTGTTTTGCAACGATTCCATTTTCTTTGTTTTCAAAACGGTTGCATTGTTTCATGATGCAGCGTGTCCCATATAGGATTAATCGGAACCATACTTGTTGCTTTTTGCTAAAAGAACTTCCAGAGCCGAAGTAGACAGCATTGACGCACTCCACAGTCTTTGTGCCACCTTACCTCTCTTTGCATTTCGGAATTTGACGACTGCTAAACTCCAAGCGGCTCAATTTTCCCAAGCACACACCATCGGTCCTTGCTCAATGATAGCGGAGACCGGTTTTTTCGAAGCACGCTTATGGCACTTTTGGGTCAGTGGCAGCATACTAAAAAGATGCTTCGCAACAGCGAAGTGCCACGAAGTAAACGAGCGCCTCTAATAGGAATTCAGAATTGTTTCGTGTAAACCATTCTCAAAAGTGAAATCTGCTCAAGCTAGGGTCTATGTCGTTTCCCAGTTAGTTATGGTGGCGATTTTTCAGACTGTTTGTCGCACGCTTTTTATTTATTTTTTGCTACCACCCTTCGTCCCATCTTTACTAGTTTTTCCGAAAAGGCTGACCTGTAAAATGTTCAGTAAGACAAATTTTTTGTTTTTGTTTGCAAGGGAGCAAAATAGCTTTTTTTGTACGAACACCAAGGGACAAGGAATGATAAACTTTATAATAGTAATTACTACTATTATTATTATTATTATTATTATTATTATTATTATTATACGCACAAGGGGAAAGTTTCACGAGGCTCGGAGGCAAGGCGCACGCACAATTCAAAGTCCGACGGGTTGTGTGACCTGTCGGACGCATGCGTGTGTGTGTGTCTTTCGCGTCGGTGGCAAGTCGTTGAATTTGACGTGCTTGCCTGCAGCCATCTAGAAAGTAAAATGTTGGACGTAAAGACGTCACGTCAACCTTTGAACTGCGTATGACAACTTTCAGAGATGCATTATGCAGGTTCAGGATCGTTGCAAAGAGAGGCATTCAAATAAACGCTGCAGTTTACAAAGAAAAAAAAATTGCCAGCATTTCGCGTTTATAGATTGATTCCACCTGAAGGACGTGGGACAACGATGGGTTTGCTCCTTGTTGCTTTTTTCTGCGGCTTGTTCTTATTTAGGAATGGCTGAGAAGCGCCCTTTGCCGTCCACCGCGGTTGCAATTGGGCCCCCGTGAAAAAGAAAAACGTCCAAAGAAAAAAAAAATGTACATGGTTGGCTTGTGTGGTTTCTTGTCTCAAAAACTTTCTGAACTGGAGGGCCCCTACTTTGGAGTGGTGTATTTATTTATATTTTATGCAGAATAAAATTCTATGAGGTGCTTGTTGTGAGGTGAATGCAGAGTCTGGCTGTCTGTCTGTAGTTGCAGGTGCTGCAGCAATCCGTCTCTGGGGGTGCACATTGGTGAACTGCCTTGCTTCAAAATCGAGAATTGCATGTTTGTTTGATTTGAATGACAATCTGAAAAGGCCAGATTTTATTTGTGAAAAGGTTTCTCTGAATGTTATCTTTCATCTTATATTTGATCTCTGGATAAAATGTGCAGCCTTGGGAAATCTAAAATTTTATCCCAGCAAAATAATATTGGTCTTAGGTATTTATCTGGAAGGCAAACGGAATTTGGCCACGTCTTGGGACATTCTCTTGTAGGTAGTGTGGGACAATAAAAGAGAGGTTTGGGTATTACGTGCAGTATAATGCAACTTGCATGCACTTTACATGACTGTGTCATGTCAGAAGCAAAGTTGTGCAATACTAACGATTCCAGTAACTGTGTTAAAGACAGGTACCAATGAAACAAGCTTTCATCTCGGTCTCTTGCACCGGAAAAGATTGTTGTCTTGTATGCTGCCGAGACACTTTGCAGCACGTGACCGGCAAACTATCTCATCGTCTCGTACATGAACTATGAAAAACAAATGCACATTCCATATTTAGTGTGCATTTGATTTTCTTTTATTACTTAAAGGGTTCTCTTCAGTCTCTCGTAGGGTGACACTAGATTGTATGTGTTGCAAACACTTCATCTCAAGTAAACAATGTCACAAATAAGAAGAAAAAAAATTTGTTTCTTGGGCTAAGGAGGTGCTAGTACGTTTGGCATGAGTCTGGTACCCCGAGGTCACTCATCTATGGACAAAAAAGCCTCTAAATGGGTCGCAACACTTTGGAAGTGATGGAGATGATTGCTTGTTCACTTGCATGCTCTGCAGTTGATGATGTCCAACCAAAAGAAAGGTTTGCTAACGGGGTATTAATGCAAGCAATGTTGGTTAACTTGCCTAGTAATGTTGCTTTCAATGGCTGCTTTAAAAGCCTAAAATATTACTTGACACTATTCTTCACAGCAAAGCTGTTTATGGCTAGGGTTCCGTGGATAATTCGTGTGCTTCGAAAAAAAGCTCTGGTCCCAAATTTGATGCAAAGTCTCTTCATTCTATGCCAAAGCTTGTACGTCTCCTCCCTGGGATATGCAATTTCAGTAGATTAGTTATCAATAGGCACTATTTTCAAGATCAGTAGACGCTCTGGCAGATAATAAAGGTTCCTCAAAGACTTGCAGCTGTACGACCCGCAGTCGGCCATGTTTACGCTTGCACCGCCCTCTTTGTCGTTCCAAGTGCTTGCGTGAAGTTTCCTTTCCTTCCGCTTTCCCGGGTTGGCGGTCCTGTCGCGCGTTTCTAGTCTTCTCCGGCTCCTCGGGACGGGTCTATGTCGTGTGCTAAACAGCTTCGCTGGCCAGCCACCTTCAGAGTGGAATGGCTCATGATTTTTGTTGTATTTTTCGTTGGAACTTGCTGGTCAAGATTGCAGATAGAATGGTTCACACGCTAAATTTCTATTGGCTTCATTTTGTTGTTCTCCATTAATTTATTAACTACAGCACTCCAACCCGGCTCCTACGCTATGCATATGGTCCCTATGCATATGGTCCCCACAGGGTCCGTTCTCAAATCAAACTCGTCGCACGCTTGACGCGTCGCGCGTTACCCATTTATTCTAGGAAACATATCGATGACTTCGGTGACAGTGCTCGTTGACATACGATGGTTTAGGAGACGAACCCAAATTTAAAAAATAATAAAAAATAAACAAACCAACAAGTGAAAACATCAGTGTTCAGCCTTCGTGTTGCACGAAAGGGTTGGGAATGGACTCCATGCCGTCGACGGGACAGATCACCACGACTGCGGTTCCTCGGCACACGACCAATCCCAGGGTCCTGGTGTCTTCGGTGAGCTTGTACGGGTCGTCAGGGTCGCGCAGGTACTCGGTGGCGTTGTCGATGACCAAGTTGAGCAAGGGGTCGTAGCCTTTCAGGATGCCAGTCGCTTCACGGCCGCCCTGGAACTTGACGCGGATGGCTTTGTCCAGGTACTTGGAGAGGTCGACGATAGACTCCTTCCGCTTCTTTTCCTTGTCTCCTGTGTTGACGTTGGACATGGTGGTTCACAGGCTCTGGGTTTCGTCGCAACTCGAAAGGCACGCCGCTACCGCAGGATTGTTGTCGGATTACAAACGTTTTGGATATTTCGGATTAGATTGGATTGGATCGTGAGCTAAGAGAATACTTTCGTAGCTTCTGGATTCGGCGAAGTACACGTTTTGTTACAATTTGTTTTGAATTGTGCTTTTGGTATAAAATAAAAAATTTAAAAATACTGTTTCTCTGCAAAAATATAGCTACAAATCATTAACTGGTGAAATGATGAATGCCGCTGAGACAAAGGAGTAAGTCAGTTAGTCTTACATCCAATCCAATCCAAGTGTTTGATCTACTGGCGTTGTTTACCGCATGTTTCGAAGTGCAAAAAATATTCAGTAGTGCATTCCGTGCAACGATCGGAACGTGTTTTCTCGTTGTTTAGGTTAGATATTGGTTACGTGGTGTACGGTGTTTTGTTTTTGGTACTCTTCGCAATGTCTCTACGGCTCAGCGCGTACGCGAACACCCTTGACGGGCCTGCGAAGATCAGCTACATCGACAAAGTTCGCCGTTGCAACGGAGCAGACCCGCTGGCGTTGACTTCGAACGAACTCAACTTTGAACTTGCCGTTGTCCCGAGAGTCGAGAGGGTCGATATCAACGATTACTTGGTACACGGCACGAAGTTCATCACCCGCGCACAGTTGAAGGCCTACAAAGAGCTGGAAGCTTACAACTTCTGCGTGAGCGAGTGGGTAGAGGTGCCAAAGCTTCGCGTGCTGCCGGACGGAATGGTCGTCGTCGTCGGCAAGGTGAGACTGCGATGAATGCCATTGGTTCTTTGGAAGGAAAGGCTCCGTAAATGGAAGCTCGAGCGCTGCGGAACCGAGGGATCCTTGGTTCAATCTCTGCCCGTTTCGATCTGAGTGAGCATTGTACCAGCGTGCGGTCTTGTGTCAATACTCCGTCGTGCAGGTTCAAAACCCTAGGTCGAGTGGCACTGCACTGGCCAAATTTCTCGTCTACAGCGAAGACTGTTTCCTGGATTCAGAATTTCTATTGCTCAACTAGGCAGCGATGAAACGGCGCTCGATGAAACGGTGTTAGATGAAACGGCGTTCGATGAAATGTCCGGGCCAAGCGACTTACTGTCTCTCCCGCTGTATAAACACAACAGCTACAATTAGGCAACATAAACACTGGAGACGCGGAAGCAAAGGACGTACGCAGGACCGTCTCGGACACAGCTCTGGTTTTACTATGTTGTCTAATCAACAGCTCACCTGCGCCCTCAACCTTCTTATACACAATTACTCCGCAAGCGGACACTGCGCTGTGGGGGCAATACCAACCAGAATAACCGAAGCCCGCGCACTAGCATCTTGACATTATTAACTTGGATCGAGCGCCGACACATTTTGAACACGAGGGCTGTGTGTGGGCTGGGCCTCATGTCCAGTATGGAGGCTGTTCACAGGCTTTCATTATTCCAGGTGATGTTTCCATGGGTGCATCATATTGTACAATTGAACCGAACCAAGTTACGTCAACACGCTCATTGACTCATGCTGTTCAATGCAAAAAAAAAACCTTTAAGGTTTTTTTCTTTTGTTTTGTGAACACACGTAAACGTTGTTGAGGGTCGTTTAATGCGGTGTTCAGTGTTGTACTGCATTGTGCAGTTCAGAACCTTTTGAACTAGTGAACACTTCAAAGGTCCTGTTAACGTAGCAGCTTGGGCGAGTTGGTTGCACATTACGCACACACACCACAGTGCACTATAGCAAACAACACTCACTCCAGACACACGAAAAATAAAGCAAAATTCAAACAAACCGCGCTGACTGACAACTCTTTTTATATAACTTCGTCTTCTTCAACCTCTAGCAACACCGAATTTCCCAAATCACGCACTCCGATCTCCTAGATATGCGAAGAAAACAAAGCGTAAACACTGGGACGATAACTGTGCATCAGCAGATGCAAACAAACCTGGAACCCAAATTTGGCGAATCCTTGATGTTTTCATGGGCAAACGAGATCTCCACCTATCACACGCATCGATGGCGTTTCGTTTGAGCACAAGTCTACAGGAGGCCGCAGAAAAATTTGCAGACCAATTTTCTTTGATCGAAAACAAGACAGTCAGGACGTATGACGCTGTGACTACATCGTCCCCATTAGATGCTCCCTTCAACATCGAAGAACTACTATCGGCTTTAAAAGAGAGTAAAAGAAAAAGCGCTCCAGGACCGGATGGAATAACAAACCAGATGCTGCAAAACATACCAAATGGACGCCTACAAGAACTTCTCAAGTTTTTTAACTATATATGGGAAACAAATGATATACCAGAAGATTGGAAAACAGCTTGGGTCATTCCAATCCACAAGCCTGGTAAACCACGCGACGCGCCATCGTCATACCGACCCATCTCACTTACATCTTGCGTTATGAAGCTCATGGAAAGAATGATACACGCTCGACTCACCTGGTGGCTTGAAACGAATCGCTTATTACCACACGAGATGACAGGATTCAGGCGTGGGCTTTCTTCTCAAGACGGCATCGTAGATCTATTAAGTTCAATTGAACAGAATCACCACGACAACAAATCGACATTAGCGGTATTTTTTGACATTAAAAAGGCATATGATAACGTTGATCCAGCAGTTGTTCTTGAAAGGTTGACAGCCATCGGCATCACGGGAAAAGTCCAGGCGTTTGTACAAGGCATCCTCACCAATCGAACGTTCAAAGTTAGACTAGGCGCGTCGTTTAGTACATCTCGCAACTGTGCTCAAGGACTACCACAAGGAAGCGTACTCTCGCCAATCCTTTTTAACATCGTTTTGGCCAGGTTACCAACATCCCTCCCAAAGTACACTCTCCCCATCAATATATCACTGTACGCAGATGACATTTGCATATGGGTCTCAGCACATCGACATCATGGTCTTCGAAACGCCGCCCAAGCAGCCATTACGGGAGCGAGCAATTATCTACTTGATTGTGGTCTGCAGTTCTCACAAGAGAAAACTGCGTTCATACTTTTTCCTGGAAAGAACCGGCGAAGCACGAAAATTACTTTGACTATTTATAACGTCCCCCTGCGCCGTGTTCGACAGCACAAATTCTTGGGAATCACACTGAACTCCCGCCTCAACTGGCATGCACAAGCCACTAACGTAATAAAATCAACGCTGACAGCAAGAAATGCCATTCGTAGAGTGGCAGGACAATCATGGGGAAACTCGCCAAGCTCTATGATACGTCTCCATTCATCCCTTGTTGTCAGTCGTATTCTATATTCATTACCTTTCATTAGATTATCGCCAACAGACTCTCAATCTCTAGAACGCATACATCGACAAGGCCTACGTACTTGCCTAGGAGTGCCAAGATCAACGAGGAACGAAAATGTATATCGAGAAGCCCGAGCTCTGACTTTACCACTTATGGCTACCAAATGCCTTCTTTCTCAACAAATTCGTTTGTCTACTACGTCTGCAGGAAGGAGCCTCCTACGCCGACTTCGAACCAGGCAACACTCGCGCTTTTTTATTTCTACGCAAACTCTTCAACACCTTGGATGGACACCAGAGTTACTGCAAGACAAAGACAACTCTCTATCAACTCCCCCTGGAACGTTTACTGCCCGAAATGTAAGTGCCGCATTCCCGGTATACACAACAAATTCAGCGCCAACTCAACTGTCATAAAACTAAAAACTAATGAATACATTTCGAGAAGATACGCCAACCACCTGGAGGTGTACACGGACGGATCAGTAAATCGAAGTCGAAGAAGTAGCACTTCCGCCTACTATGCACCTGCTTTACAGCTCGAATGGAGTGGGCGACTAGATGAGTTTGTGTCATCAACAACAGCTGAAATGCATGCAATCCTAGAAGCCCTTTATATGATAAAAAACTTAACACCACAGGCAGTTATTGTCCTAACGGATTCTCGTGCTGCACTTCACCAGCTCCAAAGGCCTCGACAAATGTCACAAGTAGCAATGGCGGCCAAATCAATTTCAAGATCACTAGAAGAAGATGGTTTCGAAATCTCATTTCAGTGGGTACCAGCTCATGTCGGATTACATGGAAACGAAAAGGCAGACCAACTTGCCTCCAACGCACACAATCTTCCTATTAGCATCAAGACGCAAGATGATCCTAGAAAATATTACCAAATTATAAATGAACACATCTGTGATTTATCAATAACGCTCTCTTCCCCTATCCAACCTTGTCTAACAGGAAGTCTTCGACGAGCAGAAGCCACACTTCTCTTCCGCCTACGTACAGGAAGTGCGCGTACAGGAAAATTACTTCACCGCTGGAAAAAACGCGATACAGACACCTGCAACGTATGTGGTGTTACCGAAGATATTAACCATATCCTAGAAGACTGCCAGAAATTTGAAAAGGAAAGGAAAGATCTCGCATCAGAGTTAAAAAGACATCACTTCGTCGTGGAAGACATTGCAAACATTATTTTCCCTTCTGGTACCCGTGCTCGGAGGAAATTACTTCAAAGGATATTCCTGACCTTCCTTCAAGCCACTGGGCTACAAGGTCAACTATAAGAAGCAGAGTAATTTTCTGAAGTTATGAACATACGAAAGTGCTTTCGTGATGAATAACTCTACACCTCTCACCTTTCTCTTTATTCTTCTCTTTCTTTGCGCTCTTCATCTATTCTTTTAACATTTTTTTTCCTTTCTCGGAGCGAACAATGTCAGCTTATCGGCTAGACTAACCCTCTCCGAATTTCATTATTATTTTAATAAAACGATTTTCTCTCTCTCTCTCCTAGATGCCTAAGATTTTTTTCTCTTTTTCTGTCAGGTGTAAAGAATGAATCCCGACAAAGCTCACACGAAAGCTCACCGGACAAAAGCTCACCCATTTTTTCACAGACCCGGACAAAAGCTCACCCATTTTTTTCACAGACCCGGACAAAAGCTCACCACGAGAAAATTTCATGTTGGTCTTAATACGAGTGCGGACAACTTAGGTGCATTAAAGTGCGACACAAAAAGGCAACGATAAATTAAATCTGACAGGCGTATGGTTTGTTGATTTTAGTAGAAATCAAGTTTATTCATCGATTGGTTAGAAGCGAATGTAGTCCCCTACAAGCTCCAGCAGTCTTGGTAGATCTCGATGTACATGCAAGCCCTCGCAAATATTTCTAAAACGATTCTGCAGGCGCAGAGTGGTTTTTCGCACCCGCTTTACTGTGGGCTCACCTCTCCTGGCTTGTGTCAATGCCGTGGCAGCGACCGCCTGATTTTTCTGTGAGGCATTCAATCAGCCTCAAGACGCTTGGATTGGCGTGGCCGACGAGCTTCTGGACCCGGTACTCCATCCTTCACAGGTGTTGTTCATCCGGTCTTTATCTTGAAGAGTGGCGTCAGTACATATTTCACCGCACCGGGGGAAACTCCGGTCAGTCGTCGGCGCAGAGTCAGGCGATGGGAAGAATTCGCTCTGGGTGCTGCCGCAGATGGAACAGAAGCATAACGGAAGCAGCCGTTGACATACGTGCAATCAAAATAGTCCACCAGGTAGCCGATGTCACCGGTAGACTTTTCCCCGGGTGGTTAGTTCTTGTGGAACAAGCTGTGTTGGAAGGAACGCGAGCCTATCTAAAATCCCGCACAGTTTTCTAAATTGGTCATCTGTCTTGTACTTTTCCAAAACGCCCAACTCCCGTTCTTTCAAAGTATTTTTAAAAATTCGCAACTCACTGGTGTATAGGGTACAAGTTCTCCCTAAAAATGGTCCAATGTCCATCACGTCCGCACTTCTTATTTCAGCCTGTGTTTCGCCCAAGTAGCAAAAAAAAAAAAATCAAGGTGAGTTTTTTCTTGGGTCTGTCAAAAAATGGGTGAGCTTTTGTCCGGGTCTGTCAGAAAACGGGTGAGCTTTTGTCCGGTGAGCTTTTGTCCGATGAGCTTCTGTCCGGTGAGCTTTTGTCCGGTGAGCTTTTGTCCGGTTACCGTAAAGAAGGTGTACTAATACAGTTGTTAGAATTCCTGGCGATATGTTCTGCTTCGATAATTTCTCGAGTTAACTGATTACTGTTCCTACCTAAAATTGTACAGGGTGCAGGTGAACGACGCACCCACAATCACGGCAGTGTATGCTTAGATGCCCCGAGTTGGCTCTGATGCAGTTGGTTTTGTGGTTCCGGAGCCTATCGATTAGAGGCATCGTTCGGTCTGACCAATGTACACTTTCCTGCACGAAAGGGGAAAAGAGTACACCACTCCATCTGCACACCTCAACGAACCTGTTCTGATGGTTTTTGGTGCAGCAAAATGTTCGGTGGGAATCAGGCGAATTGACTTGTTTACACAAGTTGCCAAGCTTATTGGGTGCAGTGAAGACGACATTGATGTTGAACCTGTTGGCGATTTTTTTGATGCCATGGGAGAACCTGTGAAGTAGGGAAGAAACGACAGGTCTCGTAGATCTTTCTCTGGCTCTTGGTGTGATATACGTTCCCTTGTTTTTTGTTTTCAAGATGCTCTCTGCTATCGATGTTAATAACGACACGGGATATCCGGCGAATGTTAGTCTGGAAATTTGTGCATCAAAGCTTACTGAAATAAAGTGCTCGCAGGATTTTTGAAGAGAGTTGTTGAGACATAATTTGACGATTCCTCTTTTGACCAGCTTAGAATGTGCCGAACTATACGGAAGAATCAGTTAACTCGAGAAATTATCGAGGCAGAACATATCGCCAGGAATTCTAAAAACTGTATTAGTACACCTTCTTTACACCTGACAGAAAAAGAGAAAAAAATCTTAGGCATCTAGGAGATCAGGAGCACGTGATTTGGGAAATTCGGCGTTGCTAGAGGTTGAAGAAGACAAAGTTATATAAAAAGAGTTGTCAGTCAGCGCGGTTTGTTTGAATTTTGCTTTACTTTTCGTGTGTCTGGAGTGAGTGTTGTTTGCTATAGTGTGCTGTGGTGTGTCAAAAGGTCCGTTGCAGCTATAGGTGGTATCCACTGGCAACCATAACTGGGCTCGCTGCTGCTTTCCACCTCCACGGAAGAGAGGGGAAACCTGCTTTTGTATGAGTTTGAGTGACGGGTTAATCTTATATAATCTCGTAGAGGACCATGCAGTACAGCCAGTTGCAGGGGAGAGAGTGTATCCCAACCTGTTCAAGAGGGGGAACGGGGGAATCCCAGCCCTTTTGTCCCGTTCCTCCTTTCCCTACCTCTTGAACAGGTTGGCATACGCTCTCTCCTCTGTAACTTCGGCTGTACTGCACAGTTTTAGTGAGACAGAGCATAGACGCTATTGCAGCAACTGTGCATGTGCTCCACCATAACTGACCTTCATTTTTTGTTCCTCTTACTATGTCTACTTCACTTCATCATGACAGGCAGGTTATTGCCAGTTTAGATTCTACCGTGTCCTTCCCTCCTTGGCATCAGCCTTTGTAGAAGCTCATCAATGCCCGCTTCACTGGCTCGGTGTCCGGGTACTGCGAGAGAAGGTTAGCAAGGGCCGCTGTAATCTAGCACGTGTACAAGCTCCTATAGGGAAGTCCGGGACACACAAAGGAGTCCCGGTGATAAAAGAGCAGCTTCTCCCCACTCCTCTCTTGTGGTTGCAGGAGAACTGGCAGGAAACTACTCCCGAGTGTGCACCGTGGGCAGTCTCCTAAAATGTGCTATCCAGTGAATACCACCAATGCTCCGTCTTACCTTACGACGGGCCACAAAGGAAGCACGAGCTATTGGGGCCAATCCAAAGCCGGGCAAGAGCGCCTCGTGACCTTTGGATTGGGTGCGGCAAACGCAGGGCACGTAGTTGACCACGATCATACTCGCAGTGCTGGGTTGGCTGCGATGGCTCCAAGTGTCTGCTGCGGTCCATCGTAAGGCTTAAACAGAGGTAGCTAGAAAATTGTGTCGCGAGCGGGAAGTCAGTTTGGACCAATGGGTGTCTAGTGCTCTCTGATATAGGCAAGAAATTTAGCCAGGGGCAGTTCCACAGCTAGCCCGGAATCTTTTAACGTGCACCACGCAGTAGTGTTGCATGACCGTACGCCGGTGTACGATGCCCATCCAGATCGAAACGGCCAGGGTGAAGATTGAACCCTAGGTGTTCCCCCCCCTTTCTCTCATGTGCTCCTTCCTGTCTACGATGCACCAACACGCTTCAGCCACCGGGTGCCCCTGTAGCACAGTGGCGATTGCCTGTAAATATCGGGAACGGTGCACTGCAGCATAACTATTTTTGTACGTACAACGTCGACCATTTATAACCATGTTTCTAGATTCTTCGTGTGCAGATATTAGCTCAAGCAATTTTCGTGCGATGCCTTACAGGTGAACCAGCTCAGAGGGCCCCAACTCGCAGCCCCTCGAACCCTGGCTCCTCCTTAAAGCGGACGGGGCGGTGGAGCTAGCACACTGCACCTGCATGGCTGGACTCGAGGTATGCTGCTCGCACATTGCAGCCGTGCTGTTCTACCTGCAGAAGCCATTGTAAAGGAGCGAGGCGATGCCAGGCGACGAGCTACCCAACACTCCGGAGCCCATTTACCTCAAGGATGTGGCCTGCTGCCCCATCGCCGACATGGACTTTTCGGTCCGCGACGGCGAAGAAACGACGGCCCGGCGGCGGCGAGGTGCAGGGGAGGCAGAGACGAAGCATTCCCAAGCCTAGTGAAGAGGAATGGAACCTGTTCCTGAGACGGATGCACGTGCGTCGGGCACGCGGCCGGCATTCCCTCGCCTTAACCGAAGGGCATTCCACTTTTATGCTCCGACTGGGCACAGCGAAGAGGATTGTGTCAGATACCGGCGTTCGCCTGAGCGTGCGAGACTGTTGTTCTTTTGACGGTCAGGAGACTGGACGTTCCAAGCCTGAGTGTGTTCGTCTCGTTTTCGTTGCGTGTAAATTTTACTTTTGCCCTGCTGGATTCCTTGTGTGCAAATCCCGAGTTTATTTGTTTCTTCAGCTTTTGATGGAGTGTGAGCCAGCACGACATGGAAGGCAGCACACTGCAGCTTGCTGTGAACATAGACTGGGTAGTTTCCAGCAAACGCTTTCAAAATTCCCTAAAAATTGGCTTGTTCTTGAAAGAAACTCTTTTTGGAAACAAACTGGCAGCAACGGCAGACGTCGGATTCCGAAAGGCATACTAATTAGCAAAATAATAAACTAAAATTTACTAATTAACTTCCTAATGAACGGAAGTTACCATTAGGTTCCAACGGGAAACGCATCCAAACTGCAAGATTTTTTTTTTTTGTTTTTTTTTTCGGAACCCCGTAAAATGTTACCCCTGCCTTATAGCTCTAAAATGAGTTGATTTAGTGGTTTTCGCGTTTCCACTTTTTTGTTGCTTCCTCCTCTCCCCCTTCTAGGCGGTCCACCGTTGCCCGTTTCCTCCTCCCGCATGGTGAGGAGTGATCTTCTGCCTTACAGAATCTCGAGTCTAGTCGTCGGCCTTTAAAGAGATACTTGAACCGAAATTTAGATTTACGAAAATAAGGCCGCAGAAGCGTTGAATGGGATGCTTACATACTCCAAACACATCACTCATGTATCAATATCTCAAACGAATGGCCATGTCTTTGGAAAATGGCGCGATCAAGTGAGGGTTATGACGTCATCGGCATCCTGGAACATTTGAAATGAGGGAAACGGCCTCGCTTTCTCTCCTCCTCGCTTCGGTCTCACGAGCTTGACGGGACGTAGCAAGAAGGAGAGGGAATGAGAATTGTGACGTGGACTTGTTTCGTCGGCCGTGTTCAATCACACTTCTTTCTCGGAAAATATGGCGATCCGTTAGAGATATCGCCGTACGGGTGATGTTTTTGGGTTTTGGCAGCGTCCTACGTATCCATACAGCTTTGTTTTGTCGAGCTCGAAATTTCGGTTCAGTATCCCTTTAACAAGTTTCTCATTAGAATCGTGTTTTTTTTTTTTTTTTTCACATTAAAATGGTAATTAGTAAGTTTCTAATTGGTATGCTTCTGCAACCCTTGACGTCCACCGTGACTGCCAATTTGTTACCGAAAAGAGTTTATCTCTTCCTTGACCGCCCTAGCTTTAGGGATTTTTGAAAGCCTTTGCTGAGGCATTCTATGTTTATTGGACCATTAGTGCAACAAAACTCTAAGGAACAGAGAGCAAAGTTATGATGAATAGCAAGGAGACATACAAGAGAACAGTTGTGCGGTGAAAGGGATAAATGTCACCACAATAAAGAGGTGAGAAAGAAATGTGTAACGAGTCCCATGAAATTTAATGTTTATGAAATTTCAAGTTTGGGAACCCTAGTCTTGGGTACATGCATGCTGTTAGTCACAGACAAGAATCAAATAATTTGGCATCTAATAAAAGCACAGGTGCTGCAGTGATGGAAGTGCTGCGCCATTTGTGCCAAAT
>JAZHYW010000539.1:0-19458 GCA_037355805.1 Ixodes ricinus
GTGAAAATTCGTAAAAGAAATAAAATTAGAATTCTGCTACAAAACAAAATTTTGTCAATAAGAAAAGATGTGCTATACGTACGAACGAAAGCTCGTTCCTCTTCCTTCCGATTTTTGGAACGCGTTCCCGTTACAAGTTGCATATTTGAGAAAGGAACTCGTTCCCATTAGAGTTAGAAAAATGGAACGTATCGTTACATATATATTACCCTTGTATTTTTCTAATTACCATATTAAATTAGATCAAACAATTTTTTTAATATATATATTTATCCTATCAAATGGCAACATGCAAATGTGAGTGCCGTGATGGTTGGATAGCAGGACACCAGAACAAGCGGAGGCAAGGTGAATACCTTCTAAAATTTCAGCGTTTAACTGTATTCACGTTTGCGGTGGGCGTTTCATACGGGCAAGATGTACTGTCACCCCACATTGCACAAGCATTTTACAACAACCTCACACGTGTCAATGTAACAAAGTGCCTTGTTTGAACTTAACAACTGTTGCTTCTCGATGTTGATGTCCGCAAGACGAGCAAGTGGAGAAGACGGTAGGGCTTTTAGAGGGTCCGTTTTGAAGACTACCAGTCCTTCTTTGGGAACTTTGGATTCGTAGTTCTCTTTGAAGGTAGGGTAGAAGAGAAAAAAGAATAAGGGGTACTTTTTGTATTCTTTTGAGTGGCCACATATTCGGGATACAAGGGTGCGTTCGATGTCTGCAGTACTAACCTGATCTTGTGTTGTAGCTGTACGTCTCCTTGTGAACGTTCAGTGATGGCTGTAGTCGGCCTTAGATTTCTGGGTGTATGAGGATTCATGGAAGCAAAGAATGTGTCTGAGTTTAAAACATTCCTCTTTCTGTGCCTTTCCCTCCGAATAAAAGTGTTTTTTGTGTGTGTGTGTGTTTTTTGTGCCGCAGTCTCGGGCATTGAAAAAGAATCATTGTCCGCCAGCTCACTTGCATCAACTGTTACTGAGCGAGCACCCTAGTAAATAAACTCACGAAATAAGTAACTAAAAATTAACGAAATCCTACTCTTCGTTAAGATATTGTGTTAGTACTTTTCAAAATTTCCCTTTTAGAAATAAAAAAAAAAATTACTGGACGAAAAAAAAAGAAAGAAAGAATGGCTGTTTGCTTCTCCGTTTCCGTAAGAATAAAACGAGTTCCCGCTCCAGTTCCACCGACGCAACATGGGACGGGCGTTCCAGCAACGCCGTTCCGTACAACACTGGGTTCCAGTGGCGTACGCAGGATTTATATTTCGGGGGGGGGGGGGGGGGACCAACGAGAGTAAAGGGGGACAAGATAAAAATAGAAAAGAAAGTCAAGAGGAAATAAAAGCATTTTCATTTTTTTTCTAATAAACTATGCATTCTTCTATTAAATAATTAAAATAAAGTTGTCATATCTGGTTTTGGGATGATTATGACACATAAAAATGATGCCCCGGAAATTCCTCACGAGGAAGGCATTTGCACTTTACTTTTTTATTTACAAGTCACATCAACAGATTTAGTCACATCAACAAGTCACATCAACAGTCACATCAACAGTTAGCAGAAAACAAGAATCATAAAAACAAATATTTTCTAAAGCACGACTCCAATGCATGAAGCCTCCAGCCATCAAGGCTGATAAAACAATGATGCATATAAGTAGAAATGCTGAACACCTTGATGGATAGACGATAAACACTGGAAAGCTGCTCCACCATTAATTACTCCCCATCTTAATCTGATCTAACCAACAAAAATCTCACGTGATTTGTTCGTTGGTGTCGATTTCTAAGGTTTCCGAAGTCCGTTCACAAAAGAAAGTCAAGGAAGTCAAACAACGGAACAAAGGAACGATGGAAAATGGTTTATACACTCACATATTGCACTTAACTCTCGTCCTGAAGCAGCAGGTCGCACACTCGCGCTCCTATCTCGCGCGGTTCTCAAACTGCCGATGACAACTTCCGTACTCGAACCTTGAACCGCAAATCCCGCGCCTTTAGGCGCCTATATTCACTTTTTCGAAGAGTTTTCCCGCCATCGGAGGAGCCAATCAGATATCGCTCTTTTTAGACCAATGGGAGCCACGAGGTACAAAGCAAACATATATAATACAAAATCCAATTAAGAAAGTACCCGTGCATAGACCTTCGAAAACTCCCCAAAACCTTCGCCCTAACTGTCGACCGTCAGCCGGACACTGCTTCCAGGAAAAACCCCTCGTCGGGGTGCAAGAACAGTACCGACGCTTCTTCTCAAAATGAATAGGACTACAAAACATCAAGGGGCCCCGCTGCGCTTCAGCGAGGCACAGCGCATATGGTACGCACCCAGAGCGAGGATCCTCGAGGAACAATTAAGACGGGGGGACACGGGGACCGCTCCGTGGCGACAAGAAACCAGCACAGGCGGCTCCGCGAGAGGGACATGGGGCATTCGCGAAGCAATAAAAGTAAAAGTAAAGAAATATATTTTCTTTCCTGAGTAACCCTACGCAGAGCACCTATACCTCACAATTTATTTAACAAATGAGATAAACGGCCGATTATAGTATATATATATATATATATATATATATATATATATATATATATATATATGTGTGTGTGTGTGTGTGTGTGTGTGTGTGTGTGTGTGTGTGTGTGTGTGTGTGCGTGCGTGTGTGTGCGTGTGTGTGTGTGTGTGTGTGTGTGTCCGGCTACTCCAGCGACGACCGTTATATAAACTATATTGGAACAGAAGAAAGCGCAAAAGCAACAACACACACATACACAAAAAGCAGATTGCAGAGGCCCGGCTTACACACCCAATCGCGCATCCCGCAGTCCTTGGTTACGTTTATCGCGATTTGTGGGGTCTCCACAAGCTGGACCCTTCTTATTAAATGTTTGATGTTTTTGTTGTTGTTTCTTCTTACTAAAGGTTGCGTTGTATCGTTTCACACGCTTGGAAATTCAGCAAAGCGTTAAATATTAAGTCAGATGCTTCCTTAATCTTAGTGCTGTGGTTTGTAGAACCTTTGGTTCTACATATGTTTGTTATATAGCACAATCTATGGCTTTCATAAAGCGTTGAATCTTGATTGGAGATAGGGGTTCATTAACAAACTAATCCGACTGATCGCCACCCTTTAATAGACTGATTGATTAATAAATTCGTTAATTGAATATTCCCCACTCATATTACATGAAAGACGTTAAAACTACACATTTTTTATTATTTCTACTATGTCATAAATGGCATATTGCATTTCCTTCCTTTTTTATTTCCTTTTTTTACAACTTCTCCACGAAGTTGGCTCCGCTGTTTAAAAAAAAAATACAACACCGCATTGATATTGATGAGCCCACTCCCCCCCCCCTCCCCCTTTCCTCCTGTGTACGTCACTGCTGCGTTCGGACAGGCGACACGTCCACGCCCGGTGTGAAGTCAAACAGAGAGGTGACGACACAAAAAGGTAGGAAATAAAAACATAAATTTAATAGGACGTTAAAACGCCGTGCACGGACACGAAAAGAAAACTCTACACATACTTGGCTATTGTAAACACGATTTATATGGGATTCTCTACACGAACTCGGACAACTGCAAAGTGGCGATCTTACGCCGAATCGCGTCCTCAAGGAGCTCCAGCACCCCATGTGCAAGGTCCTGCTTTATGTTATCGATGATCAGATTTGTGAGCACTTCCAACAGAAAGTCTAGGCTGTCCGCACCGTGAAGATGCAACCGGACCTGACCAACGTCCGTCAACTCCAACTCTTCCAGATGGAGCGGCCCCGCCACCGTCACGTTGTCCCCGACGGGTAGCGTCAGCTTCAGATGGAGTGCAACACCACTAACGGTCAACGACACCCTTCCCGAGAATCTGCTGCCTTGGACCCGCGCCCTCCACCGGAAAGTTCCGGACAGTTGTCTGAACTCCAAGTCGGCGTGTACGGTGACTGTACGGTCCTTGTAGTAGGCCATCAGGTTTCCGGAGCGTTGCACTGTTGAGAGGCCGTGCAGTCGGCCTCTCGTTAGGTGCGCTTCGCAGTGGACAGTGAAAAACAGTAGGTCCTGCTTGAAAGAGTGGTGCTGGTCCGCTATCCTGAAGGGGTCGGCGCCCATGGTCCTGATCTGCTCGCCGACCAGCGCGATGAGGCCGTCGACGAGGCTCTCCGATCGCTCCACGGAGATTCTGGAGAGTTCGGAATTGATCCGCTGGCGGATGTTCTCTCGGACTGTGGTGTGCAGGGACTCTTCCGCCTGCGCCAAAGAAAGAAGTGAGTGAAAGATTTCGAATTCTTTTGTTAATATGGTTTTAGACTTCGAACGAGCTACAGCTCTTCGGCGTTTACCACCCAGGCCAGGAAATGCCGACTCATGGTGCTGTGGAGTCTGGACGTAAGCGCTGCGTCTGATATTCTACAGATGAGAGCTACTGAGCATGCTTAAAACACGTTGCACAACTCCGCAGCAAAAGATATCAACGCGCAGATGGCTATTATTGTAATGGTCTAAATAAACAAAAGAAAAGTGACAAAAATGAGTACAAACTGCAAAAAGAAAATAGAGAAACATTTCTTTTGTAGCATCCAAAACAATAATGTTTAAAACGTCGCTAGAGTCGCTTAGCGTAACAGGTGTTTCGGGTTCCCTTACAAGTAGAAGCTTGAATGGCACAGACTGGGACGTGACATGCGTGTTGGTTTCGGAATTCCAAAAACAGCCTCACAGTCACGTCGGCGAAAAGCGTCGGAATGCTAGGCACTCAGCTCAGTATCTGCCGCATCGCGTTCTTAATCCTGCGTATCATTTAACTGCTAATAGTTTGCATACCGTTGTTTAAGATATTAATTTTTCACCGAGTGTAAAAACCTGCTCCAACCAATCAAATATATCCCGTTTGATATCTCTGGCGGCACTATCGTTTCCAAACAAATCCTCACATGCCACAACGTAAGAAAAGAAAATATCGAAACAGGTACTTAACCAGTTTGAATATAGTCCCGTTGATCTTGTTCAGCATGCTGTTGCCGACCCTGGCCAGGCGGCCTCCACCCATCAGATTCTCCATGTGAAACTTGATGTTCCTAAGCTCCAACCTCACGTCCACATCACGAACCTTCGGTCTGCCATTCGGTCCTTGTTCAAACGTTGCTGTTGCAACAGTCGAAACGTTCGTCGCGTTCATCCAGAACTGTCCCTCACCCCCACCGATATAAACGATAAAATCGCCGAGCCACCGTCGAGCTTGTACTCTCCCTGAAGAGAGACCACATCTGTCGCTGTGGCAACTTTGACTAGCGGCTCGATCAGATTAGCCTCGGCTGTCCAGAGCAGTGTTCTTGCCAGTCCGTGGAGCCGCAGGTTCCAGAAGCAGACGCTTAGACGTGGCGACGTCGTGGTGACGTTGAAAGGTTCCACCGGTAACGGGTCTTGAACGAAGCGTCCAAGAGTCACCAGGCCATCGCTCTTGGCCAAGACGACGAACAGGAAGAACAAGAAGCAGAATCTGCCGTGTGCATCTACCATGGCGGGTTGTATGCTGCACTGTGAGGATGCTGCCAGTTCGGTGGGGTTGTGGAGGAGGCCGCCGAACTCCGATCTCGAGACGCAGTGAAGTCGTCGAAGCTTCTGCTCTCGGTGCTTGAAGGGAGGCGCAACGGAGCGGATGTTTATGTGATAGGGTTCGTGTTTAACTTCGCTCTGGGGTTTGTCTGGGGTAGGGCTATACGGTGAAGAGCTTTATATTACCCACCCTGTCACTTTATTTATTTATTTTTGTCTTTCGTTTCTTGGCCAGTGTCGCATGGGTCCTTTTAACTTCTTCTTCGGTCTTAGGTTGCGGTACGCCTAGATATGGGAATGTGTTTAAAGTTCCGGGTTGTGAAACTTGGACCTCGAATGAACCTTTCGGGTTGCTAGAGTTTATCTTTCATAAAAAGTTCCGGGTTGCTAAAGTTTCTCTTTCATGAAACGTTTCGAGCTTCATTTTTTCCCCCTTAGGCCCACATTTTCGAAATTTGAGTACGATAACAGCACAACGATAAACACTTTTGTTCTTTATGACTTTTTTTTTTACTTACCCCGATAGTAGTTTTTGTAAAGTTATCATTCACGTTCACACTCGGGACTACTGCGGCCAAATCTACCAGCATGAAAACTAGCCTGTCATTACCATCCTCGTCTTTCAACCAAAACGTTAGTCGCCTTCTTTTTTATATAAAATTTATTTTTATATTGCCATTCTATGAGGACAACTGACCTCTTGCAGCATCGAAGCGTTCCTAGCGGCGTAGTGCTGTGCAAGACACCTTGGGTAGGGTAGCCCTTGGCCAGTTTCGGTTTCGATTTGCCAATCTCACTTCATGACGTCTCGCCACAACCAAATACGCGGTGCTTTCATTCTCGAATATGTGACTTTCCTTAAATTTGTAATAATTTAGGTGTTGCCTGATACAAACTAAAATGCTAATAAACCTTTTTTTTTTTTGGGGGGGGGGGGAGGGGGGGGGCGAGGGCCTCTTGACGTGCCAGAATTTGTGCGCGTGTAAACAGGACTAAGAAGGCACATAACAGAAGTATACGGAGAGGAAGTCGTCTGCTTCTTGGGCAGGGTTTGCGGTGATGTCAGAACGACGCCGAGTTCTGATTGGCTTTCATTGGAAGGATAGTGGGTAGACCTCAATGCTAGCTTGATGCCTTGAGTTCTACCCACTATATTTCTTTTCTCAATCAACCAATAAAATCTTGTTCACACATCTGCAACCGAGTACGACCGAGAGAGACAAGACCGGTTTTTAAGCCTCTTGCGACGTCTTAGGACCGGGTGCGCTGCTGCGGAGCTGGTCCTAAGATGTCGTAAGAGGCTTAAAAACCGGTCTTGTCTCTCTCCGTCCTACTCGGTTGCAAGTGCGTGAACGAGGCTTGAGAGCTCGGCGTTCTGACACCCTCGCAACCCCTGTGCAACAAGCAGACGAACTTGCGCTCCGCGTACCGGGCCGGCCATCCTGTTCTAGTCTCTCCCCAATGGGCTTAAATTACCCGTGAGCAGGGAGCGTCACGGGTAATTTAAGCACTCTGGAGCGATAGCCAGGCCGCCAGAAAGGTGTACACCTTTTCCACAAGGGCGCGGCCGTCTTGAATGTCGTCACTTCTGGTATGCGGTAAGACATCGTTTTGATCTCTCCACGCCGCTGGAAGGTGTTTACGAAAAATGCAGGATTGTGACACATTCTATAGTTTTGTCTCACCTATATTTTCTCGCAAATTCCACGTTGAAACGTTTTTTTATTTTTTTCGTCCCGCCTATTTCGCCGCTAAGCCTGGAGAGCTCCTTACAGCCGCTGGAGATCCGTGTTTCTACGGCGGCTCTCACGAAGATGAGTGGGTGCATTGCGAGCGAGCGCTGGCTTTATTTTCGTCCAGTGCCGAGATGCACTACTTCGTCAATGGGGCAATCGAAATCGAAACCGAGGCTGTCCTCACCAGGGCCGGTCCCATGATGCAACGCGCGCAGTGTTGCATGCAAGGGTTTTCAGAAGTGGTCCATTGTCCCCCCCCCTTTCTCTCACAATACTATAACGTGTTCTGCAATTTCTGGCTGTCGTCGCCGAAAGCATGACAGTATGCATCATGAAATGAGCGATTCTGCAATCGCGAGACATTATGCAGCCTCGGTCAGACTGATAATACATCGTACGAAGGGCAGTGTGCAGACATCGTCTGAGGCGTGTTTGTCCCTTGCACGACCTTCCTGAAACATTGGTGTCTCTGGACACCTTAGAAGCCCGCACTTGTATGAAGCAAATATTCACAGGTACTACTATGGCGGTACGCCAATCATCTGGCAGCGAGCTGTTTGAGTATGATGTACGAAAAATAATGAGAAGATAATGAGCTAGGGACTCAGCGTAGCGTCGTAGAAACGTGTTTGGAATCTTATCAGGACCAGCACTTGTTTTCGTTTTCAGTGACAACAGCAAAGAAACTATGCCCTAATAAGTTATGAACTCAGAGTGACAGTTTGATACGGTAGAAAGGACATAATCATGGTTACAGTTATCGAAGAACACCGACTAAACATACTCATTAAAATGGGCCTATTTTTTCAGTCAAGTAGCGCCAAAACTTTTGGTGGTCCTGTTTAAAGATATTTTAGAAGCGTACCGGAGAAGTAGTTGTCCCTAGGCTCAGGAATTAGGCTACGAAGATCGCTATGCAGATTAGTGACATCACAGTTAATCGGCCTTGCTTTTTTCGCTCGTTTTATTCTGCGTTTGAGATGTACGAGTTTTCTATTAATCCACTGATTATTACAATTAATACGCTTGTATTTTGTACGTGCAAATTTGTCAAGGCAGTAATCACATGAGTGCTTAAATTTTAGCCAAACGGCATCAAAACTTGTATCAGTGAAATTATCAAGGTTTATGTCAAGATAATCGAGAATGCTAGTATCGTCAGCTCGCGAAAAGTCTTTGAAACGTGAATATATAACTCTTTTTGTAAGTGAAAAGCGATCAAGCAAACAGGTCAAGAGGACCAAATAGTGATCAGATATACCCTGTTCAACAGATACTATGGTGCAATCAGTAAGCGAATTGTTTACGAAAACAAGATGAACAACGCACATGGAGTGACTGGTACCATGTACTCTGGTTGGATCCTAAACTAATTGCGTCAGATCAAAGGCGAACATCATATCAAAAATAATTTCTGTTGCAGAAAATGAACCACACATATTCGCCCAGTAAACAGACGGGATATTAAAGTCACCAACTAGGATTATTTTATGGCTGCTTAATTTAAACAATTGGTCAAATAATCTCACAAATAGTCAGGAGTAGCAGAGGGGGGTCGATAAACAGCTCCAAGGATAACAGTGTTGCCCCAACAGTTAAGGCGTAGAAACAAGATTTCATAATTTTCTATTTGGGTTTTCAGAACCGCTTCAATGCCAGGTTTAAGTAAAACAGCCAGCCCGCCACCCCTTCCATCACGATTCCTGCGAAAGACATTCTACTGATCCGGAAATGTTTCTCCGTCACTAATGTAATCAATAAGCCAGATTTCGGTTTTAACACAAACATGCGGGTCATGCATACGAAGGATAGATTCAAGTGCGTGCGATTTGTTGACGACACTTTGTGCATTTAAGTTCAAAAGTCGAAACCGTTTACGATTAGGTTCAAGTCAGTCAGAAGGGGTGGTTTTTTGCTGGGTTGAAATACTTGGGCGTGCATTTTTGTTTTCGTAAGTAAATAAAAAAATACCAGGACACTCGTAACAATAATTAACTAAAACGTAGGTTAAAAGAAGCAAATGTGAACGCACGTTTCTCGTGTGAACCTTTCTTGATGCCGTTCAAAAACGCACAAAGCACTTTACTCCGCTGTTCTTCAAATAGACGTCCGCTGATGCCACTGGCAGAGAAGGGCAGAAAGCTAAGCCGCACTCAGGAGTTTCACTCTCTCCTCAAGCCCAGAATCTCAAGTCTACGTCAGCCACCATCTTGTATTATTTGTAAAAATCTCTGCTTGAGATAAGATGCGTCCTTCTGTGGTAAAAACAGGAGAAAAAAAGTGCTCGCAAAAAACTGGCGCACAAAGAGGGTGACTAAGATGCAGATAACCTGGCTGGAATTCACAAATAAAGTGGGCCAACCCTAGAAGATGGACTACAAAAAAGTAAGTAGCTATTAAAACAAGGTCAAAATAAGGTGACAAGAGCAGACAAAATGCATTCTATTTTCGAAGAGAAGATAAGAAGTTTGCAGCAACGAAAGAGGATGCTTGTGGCAATAACACCCTCACAGGTGTAGGACAAAATGGTCCCGGAAAAAATGGCCTCCGACAAAATGGTCCCGGGGGGGGGGGGTTATGGGGGTACTTGGCTAGACGGTGGCTATGGTGGGCTAGATTACCTTGGCCGGAACTTGGCTGGTTGAATCGAGCTGGCTAATGACAAGTCATCACTACGCCTCCTGAAAGAGCGAGGACGACGACGGTGGGGTCATTTGATTGAGTTTGAGGAAGTGCGATCGAAGCAACCTGTTCTTTCTACCATTCTGCAAGTGTTTCAGTATTTACACCCAATCCATTAGTGACAGCTAATAGCTCTACCACTACCGGCCGCTGTGGCGATGGCATCTGTCATCAGCCCCGCTGAGCCCTGTACCGCATGAACATACCCTCTCAACAAGTCTACGCTCAGGCGTCAGGGCTACGACAATGGCGGACACACAGCTCTTCTCGTTTGCTCCGCGCATCTCTTTATATTACCTTGTTCGTGAGGCTCCAGAGCAACGAATGTCTTCGTCGAGATACTCCAGAGAACTCTAAGGATACCCGTACCCACCTCTACAGCACTGTATCGCTCGGCTGGCCCCGCATTGCGCCGGCGTTCACCAGCTGCCTCGCCGTTAAGCCTACTCGACCGAGACCCGGCCGGCGAGTCTCCCAGGCTTATCCCATTGGCCGCGCTCGTCGCGACCTCGTCGTTTGGTGCCTCCTGGTCGCCGGTGACGTCTCCCCGAATCCTGGCCCTCTTCACCAGACGCGTTCTTGCTGCACGGGGCAAGCGACACCCGACACTGCATCTGAACCCTCAAGCGCTCAGCGACGTGAATCCGCCGACGCATCTCGGCCAGCCAGCCCGTTGCGTTCCCGCCAACACCTGAACATCTGGTATTCTAACGTGCGTTCCGCTAAAAACAAGCTCCGGGAACTGAATACTTTCGTTGAATCGATGCCGAACACCGTTTTCGCTCTGTCCGAAACATGGCTCAGCCCGTCCACCCACGACGGTCAAATCGCAGACGCCGACAGATTTCAAGTTTTCCGTAAAGACCGCATTGGCTCCCGCGGTGGCGGCGTCATGATCGTCGTGCCAGGAAGCCTGCCCTGCCGACGTCGATGCGACCTCGAGCAGGATGACCTAGAGGCGGTATTCGTGGAAACTCGAAGCGGCAACCATACCGTCCTCCTCATCTGCGTCTACGTCCCTCCCAAACAGCAATCTTCCTCCTTTGAGGCTTTGCGGGTATCCGTCGACCTTATAGAACGATCGCGCTATGCAAACATCTGCCTGGTCGGCGATTTCAACACGCATATTGACTGGTCGGACATGACGGCACCGGTACCCTCCGACCCTCTCGCCCAGAACCTCCTCGATCTGACAGAATCTTCCGGGTTCATCCAGTGTTGCCCTGATCCCACGTACGCGTCGTCCTCTGGCAGGGAAGCCCATTTGGATCTCTTTTTCACCACGAATCCTTCTCTGCTAGTGGACTGCACCGTTGAGGACAGCCTCACAAACTGCGACCACAAGGCTATCCACGTACGCACATACATGTCGATACCCCGCCTTGGTCGGTTCGCTCGTCTAGTGCACCGATACTCCCAGGCCGACCTAGCGCATTTACGGATGTTACTTCACCTGGCACCTTGGTCCATGGTGCTCGGAGAGGGCTCGATTGACGACATGTACGAACTGTGGCGCGACTTCATGGAAGCAATCCTCTCGGAATGTGTTCCGCACTCCTCAGCGCAACGTAGGCGTCAAGCCCCCTGGATAACTCGAGACATTGTTATTCTGTCGAGACGTAAGCGCCAGCTCTTTCGAAGGGCACGAAAGCGTTCCTGCCCAACCAGCCTCGAGGCGGCCAAGAAAATCCAAAAGGAAATCAAACGTCTAGTACACATTTCTTACGACAGGTATGCCTGTGATGTCGCGGCCCGCGCCTCCAAGGAACCCAAACTGTTCTGGGCCTTTGTCAAGTCGCAGAGGAAGTCCTCCCACATACGTCCGTGCCTCACCCACAACAACCTGACCATCACTGACCCTGCCGAGATCGCCGAGCTCTTCAACCAGCACTTCACATCCATTTGGTCTTCTGTAAATCCACCCCCGACACCCTCTCTTGACCTACCTGAAGTAAACAGCTCCCTTTCCTCCATCACTATAACCGAAGAAGACGTCTCAAGCTCCATCGCCTTGCTCAAGTCCTCCCAAAATGCTGGTCCTGATCACATCCACCCATCCCTCCTGAAGCTCTCCTCACCCACCATAACACCAGTCCTGACCGCCATGTTCAACAAAATATTGGAATCCGGTAGTGTGCCATCTGCATGGAAGTACTCCCTCATCACACCCGTTCTCAAGAAAAGCGACCTCAAAACCGACCTGGCTGACTCATACCGTCCAATCGCCTCGACTTCGGTCATGTGCAGAACCATGGAAAGGATTATAAACAGAAAGATCCTACAGCATCTGGAGTCGAGCGGTTTACTGAGCAATGCACAACATGGATTCAGGCAAGGACGTAGCTGCGAGACGGCCTTAGCTGTTGCCGTCCATACCATCAGCTCATCCATCGACAGCCGTAACCCGTGTGAATTAATACAGTTGGACTTTTCAAAAGCCTTCGACCGGATCAGCCATGTGCTCCTGGACAGTAAACTCCAGAGGTTGGGAATCCAAGGCTCCCTTCTTCATTGGATTCGGGACTTCGTCTCGGGGAGAACCCAGCGAGTTGTCTTCCATGGATCAGCATCACCCCCAAGCACCGTGCTCTCTGGCGTCCCCCAGGGCAGCGTACTTGGACCAACACTTTTCTCTATTTACATCAACGATCTGACCACCAGCCTTAACACGAAAACCATTTTATATGCCGACGATCTCACACTGATTCAACCCCTAAACACAACCGACGCCTACGACAGGCTCCAAAATAACTTAGACATCTGTTACCGCTGGTCGCAGGTAAATGGCCTGCCCCTCAATCCTACCAAGAGTGTGTGCTTGACCATCTCTCACATGTCGAAGAAACAAGTCACGCACCCCGCCCTCACCCTAGGCAACACCCCCATACCTCGTGTGGCCCACACTAAACTTCTCGGTGTCACCATAGACAGCAAACTGGACTTTTACCGCCACATCTGTGAAGTGGCCTCCAAGGCCAGGCGCACATTGGGTTTCATAACCCATGTAACACGGCAGCTACAACCCGATGCTTTTAAAAATCTTTATACCGCCCTCGTCCTTCCACAGCTCGAGTTTTGCTCTGCCATTTGGGGCCCCCACTTGCACTCGCGTGAAAGCACCCTAGAGAGCATCCAGCGCAGGGCCGCGTACACGTTTTACCGCCGTAGTACCCCGAGAGCAATGCTTCTCACTTACCGGGAAGCCTCTACCGAAAACCTTCTCCGAAATGCGAGGTGGCAGACGCTCCAACACCGTAGAAACGTCGCCTCCATCAGACTGTTCTGCCTCATCATGGGATCGGATGACATGGACTGCTCCAACAGACCGCGCATCAATAAGCGTACTGGCCGCTTGCAGCCAGTCCTATCACGCACGCTTCGCCACAGAAGAACCTGCCTGTTACGGGCTGCTGAGCTGTGGATGGCCCTACCCCCAGAACTGACGACGGCGATTCCCAGCGACAGGGAATCCATAAAGGAACTCTGCCAGCTGATATCCAGGGTGCACGGTTGGCACGTGTGACCCTCTAAATAGTTTTCACTGCTCCACATCCCCCCTCCCCCAACTATTTTTGTAAATCGATCCCCCAACTGTTTTGTAAATAGATTGATTACCTCCAGGTGGGCGACAAGGGCACACTCTGTGCATGGGCTCCCTGCCTTTCCTTGTCGCCTGCTCGCCTGGAGGTCTACTCAAAAGGGCAATAAACACTATTGAACTATATATTGACCCCCAGCTTGTGGTAGTACCAACCGCAATACCCCATGACTCGGGTTCAAGCCTTGCCCGAGCAAGTGACATTCCTCGAGAAAACGGCGCGCTGATTAGGATCAAGAGCCATCTGCTCAATCTATGGAACATCAGCATTTTATCACCGATGAGGAGGCACCTTTCACTCAAGTGATTTAGAAGAAGACTCGGTAGACTGATATTTTCCATTGTCGAGCGCGTGACAGTGTGACTGCGCTGGACTTTACCGAAATAAAAACAAACTTTTTCTCTTCCGGCTCATCCACCAGCTCGCCTGCGCACTCACGGTTTTCTATTTTTTTTTTTTTGAGGGGGTGGGGGTGAAGAAAAAAATGTAAGGAATTACAACGAATTGCTAGGCAAATATGTGAGGGTACTTTACAATTACTCTATCAATTATGTAATTATTTTGTTACTAAATTTCTGATAAATGTGAAGGATTGCAATTTCGTTACTTACTGATAAATGTGAAGGATTACGTACAAGTCTGGTGCCGGGAATCGGACCCGAGCCACCAATGTGAACGAGAACGCGCTGCTGACTCGGCTACGTAAGGGTACGGCGTGTCTTCAAGTTCCGGGTTGTGAAACTTGGACCTCGGAGGAACCTTCTGGGAAACTAGGGTTTATCTTTCGTAAAAAGTTCGGGTTGCTAAAGTGTATCTTTCATAAAACGTTTCGGGTTCTTTAAGTGTTTCTACAAACACGATTTTGCCGCACGTAGCAGATGCCGTCGCAAAAGCCCCGCGTTATTGGCCCCACGTTTCGAAAGCCTCAGCGTTCGCTCACCGTCCTGCATTCCCTCGCCGGGCCAAAAAGCCCCGCCCTCACTGCCCCCGTACCACCCTCTTCGCGCTTCCGTTGTTCTATGTCTTTACCTGATCCGTGGAGGGCCTACAAATGGCTCTTAACAACAACAACAAAATAAGGTTACCTTGAACCACAAAAAGACTTTGAATGACGTACAAGTGGTTAATTGCATAATTCTGCATAACCAGTGATACACTCCGCTGTCACAGAGGTATACTTAGACATAGAATTACATAGACTTCATCTGCCTAGATGGATACAAATTTTTTTTAGAACGACGATAATGAAATAGAACTGGTGTTTCGTGCTGCATACCCACTGAGTACGGCGCCACCAGGCCGGGGATAGGTCCATTCGTCACAAGCGCACTCGTCACAGGACGATTGGTCACAGGACGATTGGTCACAGAAGGAACACTTCGCCGTAGGATGACTCGTCACGCGGGCAACTGGTCCCGCAATAGTTCGTCCCCAAGGAAATATATTGTTCTATTTGGTTTGGTTTACAAAATGGGTCACCACTTATTTTAGATGTTAATAACCCCTGGAGAAGGGGATTATTATCGTCATTCTTTTCCAGCTCCCTTGCACCTTTGCAACAATTGCATTACTCGCCCTTAACTTAGCATGCGCGTCTTCGCTTTTCAGTGACAAAGAATTTGTGGACAAACGTTTTAAAGCGTTCGGTTCGGTCCCGAACAATGAATGTTGGTTCGGCCGGACAATGTGGGTCGCCCTCTTATTTTTAGCATGTCTTTCGCAAGAGGGAAGAATTCGTAGCAAACCGTTTTAGCCTCTGGTTTCGTCCCCAACGGTAAATGCGGAAGCCATTAAAAAACGACTATCATTTTTAATTCGGACTTTTTAACGGGACTTCGGTAGGACGGAGGTGACGGCGATAGAGGGAGTGGAGCTCGAGCTGTTGTCACGATGGAATAGACCGATTGCTGTCTTACCCAAGCATCAAGGAGAGTGCAGGAGATTGGTGTTCCACGCGCCGCAAGTGCTGGCCTCAGCAGTAGTAACTTTTCCAAAGCAAAAACCTAAAACAAATGGCATCTTGCACGCGCGTTCGTCAATGCTTTCTTTGGTTATTTACTTCGAATCTTTTATACAGGGAAAGGCGTGCGCGTGTGGCGCGTAGAACACCAATCCCTGCATTCTCCTTGATGCTTGGGTAAGACAGCAAATGGTCTATTCTCGTACACATGCAGCAGAAAAATAATGATACTTATTATTGGATTTGTCACAGAAGAGGTACATGCAAGGCAAAAGTAACAACTGTAGATCACGAGCCCGGCGACTACGGAAGGTAATCACCGAGACCTGACAATAAGGGGTGGTCGTTCGATGCCCGGCGTAGCCGGTAAGCAAACGTAGAGAATGAGACAGAGGCGTGTTATAAGTTAACAACAACAAAACAGTGTTTATAGACTTGAAACGAACATATAAAGGGAATTTGAAGGAGCAGAACGTACATTTTACGAGACAGTGATGCTACGAGCGAAAGACATGTCGAGTTAAGCACAGAGAAATACGTTACACATCCAGTTAAGTACGCGTGTACAAAGATCAAGACGAAAGTAAGAGTCCAATTAGCGACGGTCGAAAGGAAAGTTCAAAATTGGAGCAACATACAGTTGACCGGGGAGCACGGCGGCAGTCCATCCACAGAGACGACACACGTAGAGCGGCCCTCGAAGCGGCGGTCCTTCCGGGGCAGCGGGTGGTCGGTCTCGGAGATGCGATGCGGCGGCTCGGGTTCCCGGGAGTACGCGGCGGCAGCTTTCCCCCGAAGAGCGGACTGAAGCTGGGGCCCAGACGGCCTCTTTTTAACGGCGTCGGGCGCTCACGACCGAGGCACTCGTGGACGCTTGTTCACGCACGGGGTCGGAGTCGAAACAGCACAAACCAAAAGCACACAAAGTAGTTCACACAAAAATGGAGGACCACGTAGACACGGCACCTTTGACACTGCATGGCCGCCATGTTGGAGTTAGAAAAAGTAAGACATAGCTAAAACAGGAGGCCCCTACGTCAACAACTTCTGTCCTGCTAAGGGTGACCTTGCAGGCGAGAAAAGTTTACCAATACACAAATGGAGCTTAAGACTTTGGGCGCAGTGCGGGTGACTTTGAGGTTGGGAAAAGTAAAAGAGACACAAAACATGAATCACGTACACCCCCGCTTGCGAGCCGCGAGAGGTTGAGCTAACTAGGAAGAAACTAACAGAACCAAAACAACGCGCACGTACACGTGCTTTTGCAGCAACCGAACCAGCGACAGAGAAGCATACAGGCTACAGGGATAAAATATGTTTACGGAAACGAAAACGCGTTATGTTTAAATAAACGTAATAAAAATAAATTACAGGATGCCACTACTTCTGTGACACGGCCCCCCACTTTCGGAATATTATCACATAATATTCTAGACCCACAGAAGTCGGCGCGCAGGCCTGTGTACTAATAAAAATGCACCACATAACCCTTGCATAGACGAGCAAAAACACAAGTCAAATCAAAGTACACATGCAATAAAATATCTAGATGTCACAACAGTGCAGGCAAATAAAACGCGACCATACTACAACCTGCTGAGATAATCAGCTCCCATGTTTTCCTTGCCCTTGATATGCTCGACGCTAAACTGATACTCTTGGAGCAGCAAGCTCCAACGCAGGACTCGGCTGTTTAGCTGCCTCGCTTTTTGGATGTAGCTCAGCGGTTGGTGGTCCGTCTGCACTAAGAAGTGCACGCCGTATAGGTAGGTGGCGAACTTTTGTACCCCCAAACTAGTGCTAAGCACTCTCTCTCGATTGTGCTGTATGCTGCTTCCCTGGGAAGCAACTTTCTGCTAGCGTATGCCACTGGGTGGAGCGTGCCGTCATGCCGCTGCATTAGTACCGCGCCAAGGCTGGTATCTGAGGCATCCGTGCGCAGCACAAACTGATTGGAGAAGTCTGGGAGTCGCAGTATTGGAGGGCTTGAGACGCGGCGTTTGAGCTCCTCGAAGGCTTCTTGATGGGCCGACGTCCACCTAACCACGTTGTTGCCGCCCTTTTTCGTGAGCTGGGTGAGTGGCTCGCTGATTCTGGCGTAGTCGGGAATGAAGGCGCGGTAATACCCAGTCAAGCCGAGAAATGCTCGTACCTGTCGCTTTGTTCGCGGGGCTGGCGCCGCTTGGATCCTGTCGAGTGTTTTCCCGAGTGGTGCCAGCTCACCGCCGCCAATGCGATGCCCCAAGAACTCGATGTTTTCCCTTCCAAATTCACATTTGCCTGGTCGCACTGTCAGTCCGGCTGTCTCGATTCTTGCAAACAGCTGCCTCAGAGAAGTGAGGTGCTCCTCCCACGTAGCACTGGCAACTAGGACATCATCGTAGTAGTGCTGCACTCCCGGAATTCCCTCCACAACTCGGTGCATCAGTTTCGAAAATACGGCGGGAGCCGTCTTTATGCCGAACGGCATGAAGCGGAAGTGGAAGAGTCCCGACGTGGTTGAAAACGCGGTCTTGGGCTTGGACTCTTCGCTCAATGGAATTTGCCAATAGCCTTTGACGAAGTCCACTTTCGAGAAGTATTTCTTCTCTCCAGCCGCAGCGAAGACCGCGTCAGCTCGGGGCATGGGCTCCGAATCGGCAACCAACACGTCGTTCAGGCGCCGGAAATCAATGCACAGGCGGTTCGTACCGTCCGGTTTCTTCACCAAAAGGACTGGAGCGTTGTAGGGCGACTGAGATTTCTCGATTATTCCGAGTCGCTCCATCTCCTGCACCTCTCTTTCCACGCCCTCTCTCGTCGCAAATGGAAGCGGATACTGCTTTACGTGGACCGGAGTGTCGGTAGTGAGCTCTAACCGGCACTCGGCCCAGTCCGTCTTGCCCGGGACGTCGGAGAAAATGCACGAGTGTTCTGAAATCACATCTTGGAGCTGTTTCCGCTGATCTACCCCCAAACAATCAGAAAGCCTCACATCTCGCTCGTCCTCGGATTGCCGAAACGCTGGAACAGGAATGGCTCCATCGCTGTCCGAGTCTGTGACGCCACAGATCGCCTGGCACACCCTTTCCACCGGTTGGACCTCCCGCTCTTCGTATTTTTTGAGCATGTTAGCATGAAAAATCTTTCTCCCCCTGCTGTCTCGATGATGTAGTCGGCTTCTCCCTTCTTCTCCTTGACCTCGAAAGGCCCTTTCCACTGAAGCAGGAGCTTGTTGTTGTCGGTAGGCAGCAGAATTAGCACTTTGTTTCCTGGTTGGAAGAACCTTTCTTTAGTTTTCCGGTTGTACATCTTTGCGTAGCGTACTCCGGCCTTTGCGAGCTCCTCGTGCGCCAGCCTGCATGTCTCTTCGAGCCGATTTCGGAGGTCGAAAACGTGGTGATAGGTTGTCTTCTCCTCCTCGTCGAGGTGGTGGTTCGTCCACAGTTCCTTCAAAATGGCCAGGGGCCCCCTCACATGCCGCCCATACAACAGCTCAAAGGGCGAGAAGCCCAAACTTGCCTGGGGGACCTCCCTGTACGCGAAGAGCAACGGCGCCAGGTAGCGGTCCCAGTCTCTCGGTTTTTCGGCGCACATTCTCTTTAACATCAGTTTCAGGGTGCCATTAAATTTCTCGACCATCCCATTTGCCATAGGGTGGTACGGCGTTGTATGCAGCTGGCGTATGGAGAGAAGTCGGGCAACCTCCTTCATCAAGTCAGAGGTAAAATTGGTGCCCCGGTCGCTTAGGACTTCGTTCGGGACGCCAAATCGAGAGAACATTTCTACTAACGCTTCAGCGACTCTCTCCGTCTCCACACTCGGCAGCGCCACGGCCTCCGGGTATCGGGTCGCGTAATCCATTAGGGTCAGGATATACCGATTTCCGTGCTTGGAAGGGGGCTGGATTGGGCCCACGATGTCTATGGCCACTCTTTTAAATGGGG